>CANIUD010000239.1:0-187500 GCA_947470075.1 Closterium sp. Yama58-4
CCCTGAACCCTGAACCCTGAACCCTGAACCCTGAACCCTGAACCCTGAACCCTGAACCCTGAACCCTGAACCCTGAACCCTGAACCCTGAACCCTGAACCCTGAACCCTGAACCCTGAACCCTGAACCCTGAACCCTGAACCCTGAACCCTGAACCCTGAACCCTGAACCCTGAACCCTGAACCCTGAACCCTGAACCCTGAACCCTGAACCCTGAACCCTGAACCCTGAACCCTGAACCCTGAACCCTGAACCCTGAACCCTGAACCCTGAACCCTGAACCCTGAACCCTGAACCCTGAACCCTAACCCTAAACCTAAACCCTAAACCCTAAACCTAAACCCTAAACCCTAAACCCTAAATCCTATACCCTAAACCCTAAACCCTAATCTGTGAGTGAGGGAGAATGGAGTGAGAGGAGATCCCCCCTCACTTTATTTCCCCTCACTTCCATCCCCCCTCACTCTCTTCCTCCTCACTTCATTTCCCCTCGATATTTCCCCTCACTCGATTTCCCCTCACTTCCATCCCCCCTCACTTGTATTCCCCCTCACTCAATTTCCCCTCACTTCCATCCCTCCTCATCCCTGTCCCCCTCACTTTGTTTCCCCTCACTTCCATTCCCCCTCACTCCCTTCCCCCTCACTACATTTCCCCTCACTTATATTTCCCCTCACTCGTTTTCCCCCCACTTCTGTGAGTGAGGGGGAATGGAGTGAGAGGAAATCCCCCCTCACTTCATTTTCCATCACTTCCATCCCCCCTCACTCTCTTCCCCCTCACTTCATTTCCCCTCACTTGTATTTCCCCTCACTCAATTTCCCCTCACTTCCATCCCTCCTCACTTGTATTTCCCCTCACTCAATTTCCCCTCACTTCCATCCCTCCTCATCCCTGTCCCCCTTACTTTTTTTCCCCTCACTTCCATTCCCCCTCACTCCCTTCCCCCTCACTACATTTCCCCTCACTTATATTTCCCCTCACTCGTTTTCCCCCCACTTCTGTGAGTGAGGGGGAATGGAGTGAAGGGAAATCCCCCCTCACTTCATTTCCCCTCACTTCCATCCCCCCTCTTCCTCTTCCCCCTCACTTCATTTCCCCTCGATATTTCCCCTCGCTCAATTTCCCCTCACTTCCATCCCCCCTCACTTGTATTCCCCCTCACTCAATTTCCCCTCACTTCCATCCCTCCTCATCCCTGTCCCCCTCACTTTGTTTCCCCTCACTTCCATTCCCCCTCACTCCCTTCCCCCTGACCTCATTTCCCCTCACTTATTTTTCCCCTCACTCGTTTTCCCCCCACTTCTGTGAGTGAGGGGGAATGGAGTGAGAGGAAATCCCCCCTCACTTCATTTCCCCTCACTTCCATCCCCCCTCACTCAATTCCCCCTCACTTCATTTCCCCTCACTTGTATTTCCCCTCACTCAATTTCCCCTCACTTCCATCCCCCCTCACTTGTAATCCCCCTTACTCAATTCCCCCTCACTTCCATCCCTCCTCATCCCTGTCCCGCTCCCTTACTTTGTTTCCCCTCACTTTCATTCCCCCTCACTCTCTTCCCCCTCACTACATTTCCCCTCACTTATATTTCCCCTCACTCGTTTTCCCCCCACTTCTGTGAGTGAGGGGGAATGGAGTGAAAGACAATCCCCCCTCACTTCATTTCCCCTCACTTCCATCCCCCCTCACTCTCTTCCCCCTCACTTCATTTCCCCTCACTTGTATTTCCCCTCACTCAATTTCCCCTCACTTCCATCCCCCCTCACTTGTATTCCCCCTCACTTCCCTCACTTCCATCCCTCCTTATCCCTATCCCACTCACTTTGTTTCCCCTCACTTCTATTCCCCCTTACTCCCTTCCCCCTCACTACATTTCCCCTCACTTATATTTCCCCTCACTCGTTTTTTCCCCGTATTTTGTGAGTGAGGGGGAATGGAGTCAGAGGAAATCCCCCCTCACTTTATTTCCCCTCACTTGTATTTCCCCTCACTCAATTTCCCCTCACTTCCATCCCCCCTCACTTGTATTCCCCCTCACTCAAATTCCCTTCACTTCCATCCCTCAGCACCAGCAGCAGCTCCAACGCCCGGGTCCTCAGCACCAGCAGCAGCTCCACCGCCCGGGTCCTCAGCACCAGCAGCAGCGCCACCGCCCAGGTCCTCAGCACCAGCAGCAGCTCCAACGCCCGGGTCCTCAGTACCAGAAGCAGCGCCACCCCCAGGGTCTGCAGCACCAGGAGCACCACTCCGAAGACTGCAGCGCCGCGCGTACCACTCTCGGATCTGCTGAATGGGGGGGAGCTCCTGGGTAGGAGGGGAAGTACTGGTACGAGCTCCAGCAGCACCTCTCCGGAGGCGGCAGTACTGTAGGTACCTCTCCTGCAGCTGCTGGGAGGAGAGGGCTCCTCCAGGTGTAGCACGCTCAGGCTCAGCACCTCCAGACACAGCACCCCCAGGCTCAGCACCTCCAGACTCCGCACCCCCAGGCTCCGCACCCCCAGACTCAGCACGGTCAGGCTCAGCACCCCCAGGCTCAGCACCCCCAGACGCAGCACCCCCAGACGCAGCACCTCCAGGCTCAGCACCTCCAGGCTCCGCACCCCCAGGCTCAGCACCTCCAGGCTCCGCACCCCCAGGCTCAGCACCCTCAGATGCCTCACGGTCAGGCTCAGTACCCCCAGCAGGACGAGAGTCAACAGCTACCTCGACAGGCTCAACCGGGTCTACCTGGGACACACCTGAGGGAGCGGCACCCTGAGGGGGGAGGGGGTCTGGTACCTCAGCACCTGGAGCGAGGAAGAGAGGCGGGGGGGGAGCGGGGCAGTGCGGTAGGGGAAGAGGCGGTAGTAGGGGACGGACTCGTCAAAAGTGACGTCCTGAGAGGCCAGGACACGACGCGAGGTGGCGTGGTAAAACTGCCAACCAGGCGCGTCCGGGACAAAGCCAAGGAAGACACAGGGGACAGCTCGACGGGAGAGCTTGTCCGCGGACGTATCGCGAACAAAAGCTCGAGATCCCCAGACCCGAAAACGCGACGCATCGCCAGCCTCTCCCGTCCAACGCAGTGTCGGAGAAGTCTCCGGTAAGGAGACACGGGGCCAGAGGTTGAGCTGATGCGCAGCGTATCGGACTGCAAACGGCCACAGAAAGTGGGGGGCAGCCGCATGAACCAAGGAGGTACGAGCGACCTCCATGACCAAGCCAATGCGGCGCTCAGCAACCCCATTCTGCTGTGGAGAGGCCGGAAGCGTGAACGACTGCTCAATGCCCTCCTGCTGACAGAAGGCCTCCAAGAGGCCAGAGGAAAACTCCCCACCTCTGTCAGAGTGCAGACGCAGGACAGGGAAGTCGGAGCGGAAACGCTCACTGAGCTGGAGACGAGATCTGCGGATCCAAGGGATCAAGACATCAGGGACGTCACCCTTGGTGCGTAAGGGGAAGACCGTGGTGTAGCGCGAGAAGTCGTCAACAACAATCAGGAAGTACCTCTCCTGACCCTGACCACGGACGCGGGCTGGGCCCCACACGTCCATGTGGAGCGTCTGCAAAGGAGCAGTCGTCGGGGGGAAGGAGGAGGAGTGAGGAGCGGCGCGCTGCCGCCCCTCGACACAGGGAAGACAGGGAGGAGCAGGCGAGGGTGGGAGGGGAGGGAGAACCCTGGGAAGACCAGCAACAAGGTCCCGTTTGTGCATGGCCCGAAGGCGCTGCACAGACGGGTGACCAAGGCGGTGGTGCCAGAGGACAGTCTCATGCGCCAGAGAGCGACACGAGCAGGGGGCGGACAGCTGACCTGACGCAGACGCAGACGCGGACGCAGCTACCTGAGGGGACTCAGTGGTCAGTGTGTACAGGTCCGACCCCGGCTGCCGAGTGAAGGTAGCCAGGTGACGGCCCGTCCGAGCACACGTGCAGTGGGTCACGCGCTCGTAAGCAGGGGTGAACTGGTGAACACCCCCATCCTGGAGCGCACTACCTGCCACCAAGTTCGTAGAGAACGAGGGGAGGTAGAGGCCTGACAGTGTGCCTGACGGGACCGCAGGACAAGGAAGGACAGTGGAGGAGGTCGCAACGACCGGACCCCCTGAGGGGTCAGCAAGGGAGACAGCAACTGGCCGAGCAAGCGGCTCAAGGGCAGTGCGGTCACGAAAGAAACAGCGAGAAGCACCTGAGTCCAGTGTGAAGGTGTGCAGTGCTGCAGTCGACTCAGTACCAGAGGGCACGGACTCACTAGCACCTAGAGCAGCAGCCTCACCAGGACCTGGGGCAGCAGACTCACTAGCACCTAGAGCGGCAGCCGGACTGGTCTGAATGCCCGGGTCGGGCGGAACACGCAAGTACTGAGCACCCTCTCCACTAGTAAACATCGCATACATGGCAGTGAGAATAGCATCAAAGTCTAAAGCCCAGATATCAACTCCCTTCTTCTCCAGATCAGCCCAGCGGGGCAGCTCAGTGGCATCAGGAAACTGGGCACGCCACGCGTCAGTAAGGCGCGCGAAACAGCGCTGTGTGGGATGCGGCCTCCCACACTGCTGGCCAGTGCGGTCACCAGTGCGAATGACGTACGTGCAGGTAAAGCCACGCTGCGCATACCACTCACGGGCGGCCTGAAGCGACGGGGCGGGCTGCTGACTCTGGCCACCGCCAGCGCCTCCACGACCACCAATGCCGCCGCCACCGCCTCAGCCACCTCCACCCCTGCCGCTGCCACGACCACCTCCGCCTCCGCTGCCGCCTCCACCCCTGCCGCCACTAGCCTCCCCAGCCGCTCCTCCACTCCCACCGCCTCCACCCCCACCTCCTCCGCCGCCACCTCCACCCTTGCCCCCTTTGCTCTTGCGGCGCCCGCTCGAAGCAGACGCGGCCCCGACCTTCTCAGCACCAAGGAGGTCGACAGCAGCAGCAGAGGCGACAGAGGGGAGGAGAGGGGAAGGGGAACACCCCTCAAAGAACGGGGTGCGGGGGTCGCCACGAGAGGTGCCTACAGCGACGATGCTCGCCTCAGCTGCAAGCAGTTCCTTCTCGAGGAGGGCAATGGTGAGTTCAGTGGGGGAGCGAGAGAGGAAGTGGTCCCTGACTGTGCGCAGGGAGTCGGGGAGGCGGGTGACTATGTGGTAGAGAGTGATCCAGAGCGGGGGGGGGTTGCTGGTGAGGAACTCGTCAGGCATAGCAGCGCGAAAGCGGGCCTCACTGGTCTTAAGGTGGGTGATGAGGTCAGCAACTGTCTGAAAGGAGGCCAGGTCGGGGAACAGGTAGGGGAGAGTGAGGCGGCCTAGTGTGGCAGAAGCGGGGGAGGAGTAGCGAGCGACTACAGCAGTGTACAGGTCCTTAGCAGTTTTGTGCTGGCCAAAGTGCTCGCGCTCGTCGATCGGTAGGGAGTTACGAATAGCGAAGCGAGCGTGGGCGTCACGAGTCTGCCACTGTGAGCGCTGAGTGCTGTCAGCAGTGGTAGGAGGGGCAGTAGCGTTGCCTAGGGCGTGATCGTACAGTGAAACGTCCTCCTTAGCAGTGAGCTGTAGAAAGAGGTGGAGGTCATCGAGCCAGGTTTCGAACTTCACTGGACGGCCCTCAGCATCGAAAGTAAGTACAGTAGGAGTAGCCATAGTTGCAGTAGCAGTAGCGGTAGAAACAGTAAGAATGAGGCCGCAGGGAAGCTGTGGGCAGTGTCAGCACACGGGCGGCAGCAGCTGATGCGCACGGGCAGGAGCGGCAGTGGGCGCAGTAGCGGCGGCCGCAGTGGGAGCGAGTGCAGCAGCGGCAGCGGAAGCAGGCGCAACAGGAGCGCACGGGCGGTAGCGGCCACGGCTCACGAGCGGGAGCGGCTGCGGGCGACGCGCAGACAGTAGCTGCAGCGGCGGGCCCGTGGTAGCGGCAGCTGCAGCGGGCGACGAGCAGGCGGCAGCTGCAGCGGGCGACGAGCGGGCGGCAGCAGCAGCGGGCGACGAGCGGGCGGCAGCTGCAGCGGGCGACGAGCGGGCAGGCGCTGCAGCGGGCGACGAGCGGGCGGCAGCAGCAGCGGGCGACGAGCGGGCGGCAGCTGCAGTGGGCAACGAGCGGGCGGCAGCAGCAGCGAGCGACGAGCGGGCGGCAGCAGCAGCGGGCGACGAGCGGGCGGCAGCTGCAGCGGGCGACGAGCGGGCGGGCGCTGCAGCGGGCGGGCGGCAATGTGCAGGCCGGCGGGGCCGCTGCGGGCTGCGCTATAGCGGTGCGAGCGGCGCACGGGCGGCGAGCTGGTCGCGCTCAAAAGAAGTCAGCCGCGCGCGGGCAGCTAGCGGGTCGCGCGCGGTTAAAAACTAGAAAACGAGCCGCGCGATTGGCTGGCGGGCTGCGCGCGCGCGGTAGGTAGGAGGCGCACTGAGGCGCGTAGGCGCACGAGGGCGCACGGTAGGTAGGTAGGTAGGTAGGTAGCGGTGGGCCCTAAGAACGGTCCTAGCGAAGGACCTGCTCTGAAACCATGTCGGAATCAACAGACAGGAATGACTGTACTAGCACAAAGTTGGATACAAGTAGGAAACCCTAATCTAGTGTACCCCCTAAGGTGTAACCCACTACAGCCTACAATCATATAAACATATAATGTTTGACATTGTGAGCATCATCGGTCATCGGCGCTCGCAAATGAAGAGCGTCCGCTGCACTTCCTGCACGAATGCGGATCCTTCAGCATTTTGGGGGTAGAAGCGCTCATTCCAAGCGTTTTTCTTCCGCCAAGTCACGTGGCTGCACTTGTCTGCCAAGCCAGCAAGGGCGTGGGAGGGTTTCGAGCATCATCGGTCATCGGCGCTCGCGAATGAAGAGTGCCCGCTGCACTTCCTCCACATGTGCGGATCCGTCCGCGTTTTGGGGGTGGTAGCGCTCTTTACGAGCGTTTTTCTTCCAACATATCACGTGGCTGCACTTGTCTGGTCCTCTTGCCAAGCCATCAAGGGTCTGGGAGAGTTGCGAGCATCATCGGTCATCGGCGCTCGCGAATGAAGAGCGCCCGCTGCACTTCCTGCACATGTGCGGATCCTTCCACATTATGGGGGTGAAAGCGCTCAATCTGAGCGTTTTTCTTCCGCCGGGTCAAGTGGCTGCGCTTGTCTGGTCCTCTTGCCAAGCCAGCAAGGTCGTGGGAGGGTTGCGAGCATCATCGGTCATCGGCGCTCGCGAATGAAGAGCGCCCGCTGCACTTCCTCCACATGTGCGGATCCTTCCGCGTTTTGGGGGTGATAGCGCTAATTCTGAGCGTTTTTCTTCCAACAGATCACGTGGCTGCGCTTGTCTGGTCGTCTTGCCAAGCCAGTTAGGGCGTGGGAGGGTTACGAGCATCATTTGTCATCGACGCTCGCGAATGAAGAGCGCCCGCTGCACTTCCTCCACATGTGCGGATCCTTCCGCATTTTTTGGCTGGAAGCGCTCGTTCCGAGCTTTTTTCTTCCGCCGAGTCACGTGGCTGCGCTTGTTTGGGCCTATTGCCAAGCCATCAAGGGCGTGGGAGGGTTGCTAGTATCATCGGTCATCGGTGCACGCGAATGAAAAGCGCCCGCTACACTTCCTGCACATGTGCTGACCCTTCCATGTTTTGGGGCTGGAAGCACTCGTTCCAAGCGTTTTTCTTCTGCCGGGTCACGTGGCTGCGCTTGTCTAGGCCTGTTGCCAAGCCAGCAAGGGCGTGGGAGGGTTGCGAGCATCATTGGTCATCGGCGCTCGCAAATGAAGAGCGTCCGCTGCACTTCCTGCACGAATGCGGATCCTTCAGCATTTTGGGGGTAGAAGCGCTCATTCCAAGCGTTTTTCTTCCGCCAAGTCACGTGGCTGCACTTGTCTGGTCCTCTTGCCAAGCCAGCAAGGGCATGGGAGGGTTGCGAGCATCATCGGTCATCGGTGCTCGCGAATGAAGAGTGCCCGCTGCACTTCCTCCACATGTGCGGATCCGTCCGCGTTTTGGGGGTGGTAGCGCTCATTCCGAGCGTTTTTCTTCCAACAGATCACGTGGCTGCACTTGTCTGGTCCTCTTGCCAAGCCATCAAGGGTCTGGGAGGGTTGCGAGCATCATTGGTCATCGGCGCTCGCGAATGAAGAGCGCCCGCTGCACTTCCTCCACATGTGCGGATCCTTCCGCGTTTTGGGGGTGGTAGCGCTCATTCCGAGCGTTTTTCTTCCAACAGATCACGTGGCTGCACTTGTCTGGTCCTCTTGCCAAGCCAACAAGGGCGTGGGAGGGTTGCGAGCATCATCGGTCATCGGCGCTCGCAAATGAAGAGCGCCCGCTGCACTTCCTGCACGAATGCGGATCATTCCGCATTTGGGGGGTAGAAGCGCTCACTCCAAGCGTTTTTCTTCCGCCGGGTCACGTGGCTGCGCTTGTCTAGTCCTCTTGCCAAGCCAGCAAGGGCGTGGGAGGGTTGCGAGCATCATCGGTCATTGGCGCTCGCGAATGAAGAGCGTCCGCTGCACTTCCTGCACGAATGCGGATCCTTCAGCATTTTGGGGGTAGAAGCGCTCATTCTAAGCTTTATTCTTCCGCCAAGTCACAAGGCTACGCTTTTCTGGTCTACTTGCCAAGCTTGCAAGGGCGTGGGAGGGTTGCGAGCATCATCGGTCATCGGCGCTCGCGAATGAAGAGCGCCCGCTGCACTTCCTCCACATGTGCGGATTCTTCCACATTATGGGGGTGAAAGCGCTCGTTCTGAGCGTTTTTCCTCCGCGGGTCACGTGGTTGCGCTTGTCTGGTCCTCTTGCCAAGCCAGCAAGGTCGTGGGAGGGTTGCGAGCATCATCGGTCATCGGCGCTCGCGAATGAAGAGCGCCCGCTGCACTTCCTCCACATGTGCGGATCCTTCCGCGTTTTGGGGGTGAAAGCGCTCATTCCGAGCGTTTTTCTTCCAACAGATCACGTGGCTGCGCTTGTCTAGTCCTCTTGCCAAGCCAGTAAGGGCGTGGGAGGGTTGCGAGCATCATCGGTCATCGGCGCTCGCGAATGAAGAGCGCCCGCTGCACTTCCTGCACATGTGCGGATCCTTCCGCGTTTTTTGGCTGGAAGCACTCGTTCCGAGCTTTTTTCTTCCGCCGAGTCACGTGGCTGCGCTTGTTTGGGCCTATTGCCAAGCCAGCAAGGGCGTGGGAGGGTTGCTAGTATCATCGGTCATCGGTGCTCGCGAATGAAGAGCGCCCGCTGCACTTCCTGCACATGTGCTGACCCTTCCATGTTTTGGGGCTGGAAGCGCTCGTTCCAAGCGTTTTTCTTCTGCCGGGTCACGTGGCTGCGCTTGTTTGGGCTTGTTGCCAAGCCATCAAAGGCGTGGGAGGGTTGCGAGCATCATCGGTCATCGGCGCTCGTGAATGAAGAGCGCCAGTTGCACTTCCTTCCGCGTTTTGGGGGTGGTAGCGCTGATTCGGAGCGTTTTTCTTCCAACAGATCACGTGGCTGCGCTTGTCTGGTCCTCTTGCCAAGCCAGTAAGGGCGTGGGAGGGTTGCGAGCATCATCGGTCATCGGCGCTCGCGAATGAAGAGCGCCCGCTGCACTTCCTGCACGAATGCGGATCCTTCAGCATTTTGGGGGTAGAAGCGCTCATTCCAAGCGTTTTTCTTCCGCCAAGTCACGAGGCTACGTTTGTCTGGTCAACTTGCCAAGCCAGCAAGGGCGTGGGAGGGTTGCGAGCATCATCGGTCATCGGCGCTCGCGAATGAAGAGCGCCCGCTGCACTTCCTGCACATGTGCGGATCCTTCCACATTATGGGGGTAAAAGCGCTCGTTCTGAGCGTTTTTCTTCCGCCGGGTCACGTGGTTGCGCTTGTCTGGTCCTCTTGCCAAGCCAGCAAGGTCGTGGGAGGGTTGCGAGCATCATCGGTCATCGGCGCTCGCGAATGAAGAGCGCCCGCTGCACTTCCTCCACATGTGCGGATCCTTCCGCGTTTTGGGGGTGAAAGCGCTCATTCCGAGCGTTTTTCTTCCAACAGATCACGTGGCTGCGCTTGTCTAGTCCTCTTGCCAAGCCAGTAAGGGCGTGGGAGGGTTGCGAGCATCATCGGTCATCGGCGCTCGCGAATGAAGAGCGCCCGCTGCACTTCCTCCACATGTGCGGATCCTTCCGCGTTTTGGGGGTGAAAGCGCTCATTCTGAGCGTTTTTCTTCCAACAGATCACGTGGCTGCGCTTGTCTGGTCCTCTTGCCAAGCCAGTAAGGGCGTGGGAGGGTTGCGAGCATCATCTGTCATCGGCGCTCGCGAATGAAGAGCGCCTGCTGCACTTCCTGCACATGTGCGGATCCTTCCGCATTTTTTGGCTGGAAGCGCTCGTTCCGAGCTTTTTTCTTCCGCCGAGTCACGTGGCTGCGCTTGTTTGGGCCTATTGCCAAGCCATCAAGGGCGTGGGAGGGTTGCTAGTATCATCGGTCATCGGTGCACGCGAATGAAGAGCGTCCGCTACACTTCCTGCACATGTGCTGACCCTTCCATGTTTTGGGGCTGGAAGCGCTCGTTCCAAGCGTTTTTCTTCTGCCGGGTCACGTGGCTGCGCTTGTCTGGGCCTCTTGCCAAGCCAGCAAGGGCGTGGGAGGGTTGTGAGCATCATCGGTCATCGGCGCTCGCAAATGAAGAGCGTCCGCTGCACTTCCTGCACGAATGCGGATCCTTCAGCATTTTGGGGGTAGAAGCGCTCATTCCAAGCGTTTTTCTTCCGCCAAGTCACGTGGCTGCACTTGTCTGCCAAGCCAGCAAGGGCGTGGGAGGGTTTCGAGCATCATCGGTCATCGGCGCTCGCGAATGAAGAGTGCCCGCTGCACTTCCTCCACATGTGCGGATCCATCCGCGTTTTGGGGGTGGTAGCGCTCATTCCGAGCGTTTTTCTTCCAACATATCACATGGCTGCACTTGTCTGGTCCTCTTGCCAAGCCATCAAGGGACTGGGAGAGTTGCGAGCATCATCGGTCATCGGCGCTCGCGAATGAAGAGCGCCCGCTACACTTCCTGCACATGTGCGGATCCTTCCACATTATGGGGGTGAAAGTGCTCGTTCTGAGCGTTTTTCTTCCGCCGGGTCACGTGGTTGCGCTTGTCTGGTCCTCTTGCCAAGCCAGCAAGGTCGTGGGAGGGTTGCGAGCATCATCGGTCATCGGCGCTCGCGAATGAAGAGCGCCCGCTGCACTTGTCAGAATCTAGCAGCAGGAATGGGATGAACTAGCAGCATGCAGGAGTACAAGTAGTAAACCCTAATTGGGCTGTACCCCATATGGACAATATGCAGCATATATGTTTGACACACCCCCATAGGCAAAGTGGGGGAGAACAAGGGGTCAAACGACCAGTCAAGAGAAGCAAAGCAAGCTCAGGGTGGATCTCAACGTCACCACACATTCTGAGCACAAGCAAAGGGCCACAAGGCCAGTCCACATGCAGAGATATATATGCAACAATAACAGTACAGTGATGACTACCTAGCAAGAGCAGGCATGCATGTATATATATAGATCACAATACAAGCAGAGACTACAGCAAGTGTGGAAACGTAGGCACAAGGCCTAACAGGGTACAAAAGCGCTGATGATCACCAGACGGAAGTGCCTTGGTGAATATATCAGCAGTGTTGGCCCGAGTGGCCACGTGACGAAGACGAAGCTGGCCTCGCTGCTGCAACTCTCGAGCCAGGAAGTAACGCAGAGCAATGTGCTTCGTTCTGTGCTCCAGTCTGTGCTCCTCACACAAGGTAATGGCAGCCTTGTTGTCGACGTACAGCACTGGAGGAGAACGAGGCTGCTCTCCCAAGTCAGTCAGCAGGTAGGTGAGCCAGCGTAACTCCTGTGCAGCCATGGCTGTGGCGTAGATCTCAGCCTCACAAGTGGAGCTGAGAACTGAAGACGAGCGTGTAGAACGCCACGAAACTGAGCCAGAGCCAAGGCTGAAGGTGTAACCCTGTGACGACCGCTGAGTAGCCTGGTCGTCAACCCAAGAAGCGTCTGAGTGCCCAGTGAGGACAACTGGGCTCGTCCCTCCAAGCACTAGCACTAGCCCCATGCCCGACCAGGAGCCACGTAGCGAGCCAGAAGACCAAGAGGGTACGCGAGGTCAGGTCGAGTGCAAGTCATCAGGTACATGAGGCAGCCGACTAGCTCTGGGTAAGGACCACTCGGCTCTACGGACTCGTCCGAAGGTGGAGCTGAGAGCGTGTGACCTGTAGCCAGAGGAGTGGCCTGTGCTGAAGACCAGGTGAAGCCGAAGCGCTGAAGGACCTGCTGCACCATGTGTGACTGAGTCAAGGTGATGGTGCGGCGTGCTCTGTCCCGGGTGATCTGCAAGCCAAGGTAGCTGCGCAGCTCACCCAAGTCTGTGCACGTGTGTCTCTTCTACAGCTCCGACTTCACGTGGGCGAGAGCCTCAGTGTCAGCAGTGGCAAAACCCAAGTCGTCGACGTACACGAGGATATAGAACGGCGGCAGTGAAGTGTCGGTGCGCAGAAACAGCGACGGGTCAGCAGTAGAAGGCGCAAACCCAAGAGCCGCAAGCGTAGTCCTCAGTGTGTCGTGCCACTCACATGGCGCCTGGCGGAGACCGTAGACCGGCCGCCGGAGGCTCCACTGGGTGCCAGGAGGGAACGACCCAGTGAAGCCCGGGGGGCGGCGCAGCCAGATCTCCTCGTGCAGGCTACCCTGTAAGAAAGCTGTGCTGAAGTCAAGAGAGTGAAGCTCGTAGTCACGGTGAGCAGCAACGTGCAGCAGCACCCGAAGAGTGGTCATCTTCGGGGTGGGGGAGAAGGTCTGGAAGAAGTCAACTCCCTCTCGCTGACTGAAGCCTCGAGCCACGTAACGCGCCTTGAAGACAGGCGGAGAACCCGGCGGCCGCTTCACCCTGAAAATCCACATGCCACTGACGATGTTCGCCCCAGGTGGGGGAACCTCGTCGACGTAGGTGCCTGTGGACTTCCAGGAAGCCATCTCTGCGTCCATGGCTGCCTGCCACTGAGAGGAGTAGGGACCCTCTATCGCCTCTGCGTAAGAGCGCGGAGTCGGGATGTCTGGTGCATCCAGGTCTCCCTCAGGGGCAAGTAGCGAGGACACAAGATGAGGTAAAGCAGCAGCAAGACACTGGAACTCCTCCTGCCTGTCCTCAAGAACGTCCGTGCTAAGAGCACACTCACCCCCGACGGACGGAGGACAGACAGACTCAGACTCAGCAACAAGACTGGCGGCGTAGTCTAGACGACAGGCAGCAGCAAAGTCAACAAGCTCAGCGACCAAGGCAGACGCAGCAGTAGACTCAAACGACGGGTCAGTGACAACAGTGGCTAGGAGACGCGTGACAGTAGGGTGCTCAGTACGAAACCGGTCAGACTCAGGGTCCGGAACGGCAGGCAGAGAGGACGCAGGGGGAGACGGCAGAGGAACAGGCTGCGGAGCAGAGGAAGGACGACGGACAACAAGGTGTGCGCTGGGGACAGCCGGCTGACGCGCACGAGCGACACGACGAACGGTACGACCAGAACGAACAGGCGAGACAGGACGCGACGCAGGCTCACGACGCGTAGCAGGACTGCCTGTCTGCTCAGTGTAAGGAGAGGGAGCAGGTAGCGGTGAGCCAGTCTGTAACGGAAGACCAGTAGACGACGGGAGAGTAACAACCTGACGAAGAGCAGAGTCAGGCGGCGGCAGAGACGACGGAGACGGCGGAGCGAAGAACAGTCGTGTCGGCGCAGCTGCACCAGTACCGGCAGCTCCAGCAGCTCCAGTGCCTCCAGCAGCTCCAGTACCTCCAGCAGCTCCCGTACCTCCAGCAGCTCCAGTCCCAGAGCCGACACCCCCAGTCCCAGGGTCTCCAACCTCTGTGTCTCCAGCAGCAGCACCCCCAGACCCAGCACCTCCAGTCCCAGGGTCTCCAGCCTCAGTGTCTCCAGCAGCAGCACCCCCAGAACCAGCACCTCCAGTCCCAGGGTCTCCAGCCTCAGTGTCTCCAGCACGAGCACCTCCAGAACCAGCGACTCCAGCACCTCCAGTAGACAAAGGACCAGCACCACTCCTAGCTCCAGCAGCGCGACGCTGACGGCGACCGTACCAGTCCTGCAGCTGCTGTGGGGTGAGAGGCACACGTGGACGAAGGCGGCTACTCCAAGGAGACCGCGCAACAGCAGACTCAGAACCCTCAGCGCCCGCACCCCCAACGGCTCCAGAACCTCCGGTGTCAGTACCCTCAGCACCAGTACCTCCAGCGGCTCCAGAACCTCCAGCACGAGCACCCTCAGCAGCTCCAGAACCTCCAGCTCCAGCGCCACCAGTACTAGGCCCTCCAGCAGCTCCCGAACCTCCAGCGCCAGCACCCTCAGTAGCTCCAGAACCTCCAGCGTCAGTACCGCCAAGCTCAGCACCCCCAGACCCCTCACACTCAGGCTCAGCACCACCAGGCTCCACACCCTCAAGCTCCGCACCCTCAGGCTCAGCACCCCCAGGCTCAGCACCCCCAGGCTCCGCACCCCCAGGCTCAGCACCCCTAGAAGTAGCACCCCGAGAAGGACCACCCTCAGTAGGACCTGAGTCACCAGTGACCTCAACCGGCGCAGTCAAGGGAGGAGGGTCTACCTGAGAAACACCTGAAGGAGCAGGACCAGGAGTGGGGAGGGGGTCTACCTGGGGAGCACCTGGAGCGAGGAAGAGCGGCGGGGGGGGGAGCGGGGCAGTGCGGTAGGGGAAGAGACGGTAAAAGGGAACCGACTCGTCGAACGTGACGTCCTGAGACGCAAAGACACGGCGCGAGGCGGGGTGGTAAAACTGCCAACCAGGCGCGTCAGGGACAAAGCCAAGGAAGACACAGGGAACAGCGCGGGCGGAGAGCTTGTCCGCGGTGGTATCGCGGACAAAGGCACGAGCACCCCAGACCCGGAAACGCGACGCATCGCCAACCTTCCCCGTCCACAGCAGTGTGGGCGAGGTCTCTGGCAAGGAGACACAGGGCCAGAGGTTGAGCTGATGCGCGACGTACCGGACCGCAAACGGCCACAGGAAATGGGGGGCAGCCGCATGGATCATGGAGGTACGAGCGACCTCCATGACTAAGCCAATGCGACGCTCAGCAACCCCATTCTGCTGTGGAGAGGCCGGAAGCGTGAACGACTGGGTGATGCCGTGCTCCGCACAGTAGGCTGCCAAGAGGTCAGAGGAGAACTCACCACCTCTGTCAGAGTGCAGACGCAGGACAGGAAAATCCCGCCGGAACCGCTCGCGGAGCTGGAGACGAACAGCGCGGATCCAAGGGATCAAAACATCAGGGACGTCCCCCTTGCTCTGCAAGGGGAAGACCGTGGTGTAACGCGTGTAGTCGTCGACGACCAGCAGGAAGTACCGCTCGCGGCCCTGTCCCTGGACGCGGGCTGGGCCCCACACGTCCAGGTGGAGCGTCTGCAGGGGAGCCTCTGTGGGAGGAAACGAGGAGGAGTGAGGAGCGGCGCGCTGCCGCCCCTCGACGCAAGGAATGCAGGGCGGCGCAGGCGAGGGAGGGAGGGCAGGCAGAGACCTGGGAAGACCAGAGACCAGGGAGCGAGAGTGCATGCTACGCAGGCGAGGCAAGGAGGGGTGACCAAGACGGTGGTGCCACAGGAGAGTGTCGTGCGACAAAGCGCGACACTCGCAGGGGGCTGCCAGCTGACCAGACGTAGACGCAGACGCAGCTACCTGACCTTAGTGGTAGGTGGGCCCGAAAAAAACGGTCCTACGGACCTTAGTGCTCTGATACCATGTCAGAATCTAGCAGCAGGAATGGGATGAACTAGCAGCATGCAGGAGTACAAGTAGGAAACCCTAATTGGGCTGTACCCCATATGGGCTACCCCACTACAGCCTAGACAATATGCAGCATATATGTTTGACAGCACTTCCTCCACATGTGCGGATCCTTCCGCGTTTTGGGGGTGATAGCGCTAATTCTGAGCGTTTTTCTTCCAAAAGATCACGTGGCTGCGCTTGTCTGGTCCTCTTACCAAGCCAGTTAGGGCGTGGGAGGGTTACGAGCATCATCGGTCATCGACGCTCGCGAATGAAGAGCGCCCGCTGCACTTCCTCCACATGTGCGGATCCTTCCGCATTTTTTGGCTGGAAGCGCTCGTTCCGAGCTTTTTTCTTCCGCCGAGTCACGTGGCTGCGCTTGTTTGGGCCTATTGCCAAGCCAGCAAGGGTGTGGGAGGGTTGCGAGCATCATCGGTCATCGGTGCTCGCGAATGAAGAGCGCCCGCTACACTTCCTGCACATGTGCTGACCCTTCCATGTTTTGGGGCTGGAAGCACTCGTTCCAAGCGTTTTTCTTCTGCCGGGTCACGTGGCTGCGCTTGTCTAGGCCTGTTGCCAAGCCAGCAAGGGCGTGGGAGGGTTGCGAGCATCATTGGTCATCGGCGCTCGCAAATGAAGAGCGTCCGCTGCACTTCCTGCACGAATGCGGATCCTTCAGCATTTTGGGGGTAGAAGCGCTCATTCCAAGCGTTTTTCTTCCGCCAAGTCACGTGGCTGCACTTGTCTGGTCCTCTTGCCAAGCCAGCAAGGGCATGGGAGGGTTGCGAGCATCATCGGTCATCGGTGCTCGCGAATGAAGAGTGCCCGCTGCACTTCCTCCACATGTGCGGATCCTTCCGCATTTTTTGGCTGGAAGCGCTCGTTCCGAGCTTTTTTCTTCCGCCGAGTCACGTGGCTGCGCTTGTTTGGGCCTATTGCCAAGCCATCAAGGGCGTGGGAGGGTTGCTAGTATCATCGGTCATCGGTGCACGCGAATGAAAAGCGCCCGCTACACTTCCTGCACATGTGCTGACCCTTCCATGTTTTGGGGCTGGAAGCGCTCGTTCCAAGCGTTTTTCTTCTGCCGGGTCACGTGGCTGCGCTTGTCTGGGCCTCTTGCCAAGCCAGCAAGGGCGTGGGAGGGTTGCGAGCATCATCGGTCATCGGCGCTCGCAAATGAAGAGCGTCCGCTGCACTTCCTGCACGAATGCGGATCCTTCAGCATTTTGGGGGTAGAAGCGCTCATTCCAAGCGTTTTTCTTCTGCCAAGTCACGTGGCTGCACTTGTCTGGTCCTCTTGCCAAGCGATTAAGGGCGTGGGAGGGTTTCGAGCATCATCGGTCATCGGCGCTCGCGAATGAAGAGCGCCCGCTGCACTTCCTGCACATGTGCGGATCCTTCCGCGTTTTTTGGCTGGAAGCACTCGTTCCGAGCTTTTTTCTTCCGCCGAGTCACGTGGCTGCGCTTGTTTGGGCCTATTGCCAAGCCAGCAAGGGCGTGGGAGGGTTGCTAGTATCATCGGTCATCGGTGCTCGCGAATGAAGAGCGCCCGCTGCACTTCCTGCACATGTGCTCACCCTTCCATGTTTTGGGGCTGGAAGCGCTCGTTCCAAGCGTTTTTCTTCTGCCGGGTCACGTGGCTGCGCTTGTCTAGGCCTGTTGCCAAGCCAGCAAAGGCGTGGGAGGGTTGCGAGCATCATCGGTCATCGGCGCTCGCGAATGAAGAGCGCCCGTTGCACTTCCTTCCGCGTTTTGGGGGTGGTAGCGCTGATTCGGAGCATTTTTCTTCCAACAGATCACGTGGCTGCGCTTGTCTGGTCCTCTTGCAAAGCCAGCAAGGGCGTGGGAGGGTTGCAAGCATCATCGGTCATCGGCGCTCGCGAATGAAGAGCGCCCGCTGCACTTCCCGTACATGTGCGGATCCTTCCACGTTTTGGGGGTGGTAGCGCTCATTCCGAGCGTTTTTCTTCCAACAGATCACGTGGCTGCGCTTTCCTGGTCCTCTTTCCAAGCCAGCAAGGGCGTGGGAGGGTTGCAAGCATCATCGGTCATCGGCGCTCGCAAATGAAGAGCGCCCGCTGCACTTCCTGCACAAGTGCGGATCCTTCAGCATTTTTGGGGTAGAAGCGCTCATTCCAAGCGTTTTTCTTCCGCCAAGTCACGTGGCTGCACTTGTCTGGTCCTCTTGCCAAGCCAGCAAGGGCGTGGGAGGGTTGCGAGCATCATCGATCATCGGCGCTCGCGAATGAAGAGCGCCCGCTGCACTTCCTCCATATGTGCGGATCCTTCCATATTTTGGGGGTGGGCGCTCGTTCCGAGCGTTTTTCTTCCAACAGATCACGTGGCTGCGCTTGTCTGGTCCTCTTGCCAATCCAGCAAGGGCGTGGGAGGGTTGCGAGCATCATCGGTCATCGGCGCTCGCGAATGAAGAGCGCCCGCTGCACTTCCTGCACATGTGCGGATCCTTCTGCGTTTTTTTGCTGGAAGCGCTCGTTCCGAGCTTTTTTCTTCCGCTGAGTCACGTGGCTGCGCTTGTTTGGGCCTATTGCCAAGCCATCAACGGCGTGGGAGGGTTGCTAGTATCATCGGTCATCGGTGCTCGCGAATGAAGAGCGCCCGCTGCACTTCCTGCACATGTGCAGATCCTTCCGCGTTTTGGGGCTGGAAGCGCTCGTTCCAAGCGTTTTTCTTCTGCCGGGTCACGTGGCTGCGCTTGTCTGGGCCTCTTGCCAAGCCAGCAAGGGCGTGGGAGGGTTGCGAGCATCATCGGTAATCGACGCTCGCGAATTAATAGCGCCCCCTGCACTTACCTGCACATGTGCGGATCCTATCGCGTTTTGGGGCTGGAAGCGCTCGTTCCGAGCGTTTTTCTTCCGCCGGGTCACGTGGCTGCGCTTGTCTGGGCCTATTGCCAAGCCAGCAACTTTGCTTGCATTGTTTCACCAATTCATGCACTGCTGGCCCAGCCGAGTCGGCCTACGCTTCGGGACTAGCCCGAACCTCCATGCTAGCGTAGCACTAGCTAGCTCGCACGCACCGCGTAACCGTTGCATGTTTTCGCAAGTATTCGCTCATGCCTTCGCTCGTACTTTTGACCAACATAGTGCAATCCTCGCTACCTCGTTCAATTGCACCCGTAACATAGGCAAACATGTTCAGCATCTTTACATCTTTCAACATGTGAAGTGTGTTATAATGTAGGGTTTTTTTTTGCCCCAGCCACTTTGTTTTCAATAGAAGTACCCCACTCACACACTCTCAACTGCGCACAAACTCCACCCTGCCTGTCCGCTCTCCCACAACACGCTTCCGCCACGCAACCACATGTCCCTTGCAACGAGGTAGCGACGGACGCACCCTGTTCTCCACGAGAAATGCCGACGGGAGCGGCGTTTGCGGAAGAGATGGCGAATGGCGGAGCGGCAGAGCCGTCGGGTGATCGCAGCGCGCAGCACGACGGTGAGCACGCGGTGTGCAATGTGGTGCGAGGAGTAGAAGGGTCGGTGCAAGCAGATGTGGCGGGGGCAGGAGATGGCAGCATGTGCGCTGATGGCCGAGGCTGCCTTTAGGCACGCGCGACGACGCGTGGCGTGGGTGGCGTGGGCACCCACCATGGCGCAGGTCAAGGCGATGCACGGGTGGGCGCAGCGCTGGAGCGCGAGCGGAGTTGAGTGCAGCGGGAGCAGCGCGACGCTGGATGTGGCATCTCTTGCTCCCCGCCTTGCACGTTCCCCGCTCTCTCCCGCATGGGCGTTGCTCTCCCCCGCATGGGCGTTGCGCTCCCGCGCTTGGGCGTTGCGCTCCCCCGCATGGGCGTTGCGCTCCCCCGCATGGGCGTTGCACTCCCCGGGCGTTGCGCTCGCCCTCGCATCTCATGCGTGGGCGTCTCCGTTTCGCCTCGCGCTTCTGCCGCCCCTTGCTCCGCGTGCTGACGCATTGTGTGCTGCGCCCGTGTGTGCCGCGCCCGTGTGTGCTGCAGGTGCGGAGGTGGCGCGGCTGGCGGGGGAAGTGGCGGCGCTGAAGAAGGAGATGGCCGTCAAGTGAGCGCCATTCCATGCAAGAGGGGGGTGGGGGTGCACTGCACTGCACCCCCATGAGGGGTGCGCTGCACTGGTCCAGTATGGGGGTTGCAGCAGCATCGCAAAAACATTCACATATAACAATTTTTATCATGCCACATGCCGCACATGGCCCATCGGTTCATTGGTTCCTCGCTCTGCGCCCTTGCTCTGATCTTAAACCCACGCGTCCCCTGCCTCCCCCTCCCCGTGCATGTGCCTCCCCCTCCCCGTGCATGTGCCTCCCCCTCCCCCTACATGTGTGTGCGCCACAGAGTGAAGCACTACGAGAACAAGCTGCTCACCCACTCCGTCATCAACGGCGCGCTTCAGGTCAGCCCACCCTCCTCCACCCCCCCCTCCCCCTACCGCTGCCTCGTTTCATGCATCGTGCCATGTGCTGCACGCATCGTGCCATCGCTCCTTCTCTGTTGTTCCAGCAGCCGTCCTCCTCCGCCATGTCTGCGCTCGCCCGCTCACACCAATGACTACAACAACAACCCCATTTCTATCCGCGTGCCCCACCACCTCTTCTTCCTGCCCATTGCTCATCCGCCCTTCGTGTCTCTCAGCTTCTTGTTCCTTCCCCTGCCACACCCCCCTCCCCCCCCCCCCCCCTGGCCCCCTGGCGGTGGCGGTGGCAGGCGGAGAACGAGCGTCTGAAGGAGGACCTGCAGCGCGCACTGGAGGGCGCACAGGGGGGCGGGGGAGGGGGCGGGGGGGGCGCGGGGGGGCGCACATTGGAGGAGGCGGAGCAGGAGCTGCGCGAGCTGCATGAGGAGTTCACCCGCCGCCTCAACGCCGCTGAGAAGGGCGTGAGTGCCCCGCCGCTGACAAGGGCGTGAGTGCCCCGCCGCGCCGCTGACAAGGGCGTGAGTGCCCCGCCGCTGACAAGGGCGTGAGTGCCCCGCCGCTGACAAGGGCGTGAGTGCCCCGCCGCTGACAAGGGCGTGAGTGCCCCGCCGCTGACAAGGGCGTGAGTGCCCCGCCGCTGACAAGGGCGTGAGTGCCCCGCCGCTGACAAGGGCGTGAGTGCCCCGCCGCTGACAAGGGCGTGAGTGCCCCGCCGCTGACAAGGGCGTGAGTGCCCCGCCGCGCCGCTGACAAGGGCGTGAGTGCCCCGCCGCGCCGCTGACAAGGGCGTGAGTGCCCCGCCGCGCCGCTGACAAGGGCGTGAGTGCCCCGCCGCGCCGCTGACAAGGGCGTGAGTGCAGTGAGGCTGACAAGGGCGTGAGTGTAGTGCGGCTGAGAAGGGCGTGAGTGGGCTGAGAAGGGCGTGAGTGCAGTGCGGGTGACAGGGTGGAGAAGGACGCACACCCCACAGAGCTGCTTCACAAGCACATATGATTAGCCTAGTGTGCCCCTCTTTCTGCCCGCCTGTGACTCACCAACTTAAATTTGTCTTCCCGTGCCCGCTGCTGCACACCTGCGTGCGTGCCTCCCTGGCTGTGTGTGCGGTGCTTGGTTGTGCGTTATGTGCGTGTGGTGTGCGTGTGGTGCTTGGTTGTGCGTGGTGTGCGTGGTGTGCATGTGGTGCGTGTGGTGTGCGTGTGGTGCTTGGTTGTGCGTGGTGTGCGTGGTGTGCATGTGGTGCGTGTGGTGTGCGTGTGGTGCGTGGTTGTGCATGGTGTGCGTGGTGTGCATGTGGTGCGTGTGGTGTGCGTGTGGTGCTTGGTTGTGCGTGGTGTGCGTGGTGTGCATGTGGTGCGTGTGGTGTGCGTGTGGTGCTTGGTTGTGCGTGGTGTGCATGGTGTGCATGTGGTGCGTGTGGTGTGTGGGCCCCGTGCAGGTGCATGCGTTCAGGGAGGAGTGTTTTGGGTTGAGGCGGCTGGTGGAGGAGCGGAGGCAGGCAGCAGCCAGGATGGAGGGGGAGATGGCGGAGAGGGACGCTCAGCTGCAGCAGGTGGGTGGGAGCACCGCCCCCCCAACACGGGCTCTGCTTGCCCTTTCACTGCTCGCCTTGCCTTGGCATCGCTCATCAACCCTCTGCATTACTCATCATCCCTCTACTCACGTGTTGCGTGCTCCATGCCTTTTTGCTTCAGCTATCATGCCTGCCCTCATGCCTTCCTCTCCCCTCCTCCATCCCTTCCCCCTTCTCTCCACTGCACACCAACCATCCCCCCGCCCATCCTCCCCCGCCCCCCTTCCACTGGCACGGGCATCAGAGCGAGCGGGAGAGGGAGGCGTTGCGGCAGGCGGTGGAGGAGAGGGAGGCGGTGGTGGCGAGGCAGCGGCAGGACCTGGCACGCGTGGAGGCGGACAGAGACAGGCTGCTCGCCACAAACCAGGTCATCTGCTTCGCTCTATTTGAATCCTCCCCCTGTCTAGTGTCCTTGTGCAGTCTTCATTGTGTCGCTCCACCTTTGCCTCGTCTCTCTACCGCCGCTACGGCCGCCCACACAGCCCCTGTAACGTGCATGCGTGTGTGTGTGTGTGTGTGTGTGTGTGTGTGTGTGTGTGTGTGTGTGTGTGTGCTGCGCTCCCCTGCCCTGCTGCAGGCGCTGGAGGCGGCAGCCCAGAGCGCAGACGCCACCAGGTCCGCCCCCAACATCCACGTCCCACATTAGCTCTCACCTCACACCCAACACTGCATTATGTTCACTTCATTCGTCTCTCATTAACGTGCCCATTCTCTGCACTGCAATCTCTCTTGATCCCTTCCTTCTGTATCTATCGTCCGTATCGTTTGTGCCTGGCCATGTCTGCTACTGCATGTTTCGGTGCATCCAGGCTTGCATAAATTTGTGTCTGTGTGCGTGCATGCATGTGTGCGCCCCTATCCGGCCGTCTCCCCCCACCCGTGCGTGGCAGGTCGTCGCTACTGGAGGAGGCGAACGAGGCGCTGGCAGCCACCAGGCAGGCGCTGCAGCACCACAAGGACCAGCTGCTCAGGGTGAGACTCAGGTGCTCAGGGTGAGGCCCAGGTGCTAAGGGTGAGACTCAGGTGCTCAGGGTGAGGGTCAGGTGCTCAGGGTGAGGCTCAGGTGCTCAGGGTGAGGCTCAGGTGCTCAGGGTAAGGCTCAGGTGCTCAGGGTGAGGCTCAGGTGCTCAGGGTGAGGCTCAGGTTCTCAGGGTGAGGGTTAGGTGCTCAGGGTGAGGCTCAGGTGCTCAGGGTGAGGCTCAGGTGCTCAGGGTGAGGCTCAGGTGCTCAGGGTGAGGCTCAGGTGCTCAGGGTGAGGGTCAGGTGCTCAGGGTGAGACTCAGGTGCTCAGGGTGAGGGTCAGGTGCTCAGGGTGAGGGTCAGGTGCTCAGGGTGAGGGTCAGGTGCTCAGAGTGAGGGTCAGGTGCTCAGGGTGAGGCTCAGGTACTCAGGGTGAGGCTCGGGTGCTCAGGGTGAGGTGAGGCTCGGGTGCTCACATGGAGGCTCAGGTGCTCTGCTCTGTTGGATGTCTGCTTTGGGTGGATGCGCCCGTGGCTGCTGTCCCTGAATGCCTCTGCTGCCCCGCACTGCATACTGCCTCCACTACTGTGCCCCTGTGGGGGGGGGACGCAGGTGGTGGCGGAGGGAGCGCAGGAGAGGGCAGCAGCGGTGGAGGCGGTGAGGGAGGAGATGCGGCAGCAGCGGGCGGCGCTGGAGGCAGAGGCGGCGGACAAGGAGAGGCACCTCACAGCTGCTCTCACTGCCCTCGCCCAGGTCCGCCTTGCTCCCCTCCTGCCTGTCTTGCTCCCCCCGTCACGTGCCTTGCCTCACTCTTATGTGCCACGCGTGTTGGGCCATGTTTGAGCTGCTCTTGTTTGTCGCCTGTACCAAAGGTGTGTGGTGCAGCACTCTCAGCAGCATGCGTGTGTCCTTGCTGTCGTTGTGGCAGAGGGCAACGGAGGCAGAGAGGGAGGCTGCGCAGCGAGAGGAGAAGCTGATGCAAGAGGTATGCTGATCGCTGATGCAAGAGGTATGCTGATCGCTGATGCAAGTCACATGGGAGATGCAGGTATGGGAGGCATGCCTCATTCTGAGTTTGTCTCAAAGAGGCAGTGGCAGGGTGTGTGCAGTGCAATTAATGCTGAACGCTCTTGTGAAAGCAACCACGTGCAATGTAGGAATGTGCACATCTGTGCATGCAACCTTACCAAGCACCTGTTTGCCTCACGGTCGCTTTGAAGGTCGCTGTGAGGGTCGCTCTGGAGCCTTTCTTGAGTTTTCGCTCATGCTTCTCGGCGCCTCTGGCCGCTTACCTCCTCCCTCTCCCCCTCCCCACCAGATAGCGGCTCTCAAGAATCGGTGCCAGCTGGCGGAGACAGCTCATGGTGACGTCAGCACGCACATCACAGCAGCGACTCAACCTCTTTTGAGGCAGGCAAGCTTCCTGTCACAGTCACTGTTAGTCACGGTGTCACTGTCAGTCACGGTCTCAGTCACTGTCAGTCACTGTCAATCACAGTCACAGTCACAGTGAACCACATCCCACTCTCTCTCTCTCTGCCCGCTCATGGCTTCCCTGGTAGTTTACATCTCCTCCCTCCCTGTGTGCCGATCCTCCCCGTTCCCTGTGCATCCCCCGCGCGCATCATCAGGTGGAGGGCATGGCTGCGCAGGTGAGGCGGATGGAGCAGGAGGAGGAGCAGCGCGAGCGTGTGCACGAGCAGCAGCAGCAGCAGTGGGAGCAGCGCTGGCGCCACGCAGAGGACGGGCGCAGGCGGGCGGAGGAGAGGGCGGGGCAAGCGGAGAGGGGGGCAGCTGAGGCAGTGAGGGGTCGGGAGGAGGCAGAGAGGCAGGCCCAGGCTGCAGTGAAGCGACTGCAGGAGTTGCAGCAGCAGCAAGAGGTGGGTGGGGCCCATAGGTCAACAAAGAGGGTCGCTGTGAGCGTGCCAACCCCTTGTGTCACACCTCGCCTGCCTGTGTGCCATGTATGCGAAGCCAGTTTTGTGAAGCGCCCCCAACTTACCCTCCTCCCCCACCTCTCACCACCTCCCTTCCCCCCTCGCCCCGGCCCCGCATGTGTGCAGGAACTGCGGGAGGCAGCGCAGGCAGCGGGGGAAAGGGAGGGCATCGCAGAGCATGCGAGAGCCGAGGCGGCAGCAGCGCTGCAGGCGGCACGTGAGGCGAGAGACGAGGCTCTCAGACGCATTCGGGACATGGAGCGGGCAGGCAGGGGGCGAGGGGCAGAGGGCGATGATAGGGTTGGGGGAGGGGGAGGAGAGGGCAAGGGCAGTGGCGGGAGCAAGATGCAGCAGCAGCAGCAGCAAGGGGCCGAGATGCTGGTAAGTTGGTGTAACCAAACGCCTCAAAAGCGGAAACCTTTTCCCTCCTGCCATGCCCATCCGCTGGCTTGACCTCATCAGCGCACCTCTGCTGATCACAAGTTGTGCCCCCCTCTCTCCTGTTCGCCTCCCTTTCCTCCCAGGCCATCCCCTCCCCAGCAGCAGCAGCGCCCCACAGCACAGCCGCAGCAGCGTCACCTGCCTCCTCCCCCTCACCCTCGCTGCCGCCGCTCTCAGCCCTCTCCCTCTCGCACTCCCCTCGCCCCACCAGCCCTCAAGGCAGCAGTGGGCAGGCGGCAGGGGGCGGTGAGGGGCTGGCGGGCAACAGCAGGGCAGGCGGGGCAGGGGGTAGTGTGAGAGGTGGGACGGGGGGAGCAAGCACGGTGGAAGTGGGAGGGGCGAGGGCGGGGGAGGGGTTGGGAGGCAGTGCAGTGCGGCTGGGAGACCTGGACGTGGGCGGGTGGGGCATGGCAGCAGGCGGTGTGGGCTTGGAGCGACTGCGCGCCAAAGTAAGGTGGGCATACTGTGTGCTGGGCTTCCTTCCCTCTCCCTCTTCCCCACCGCCTCTCACGCCCTCTCTGCTGTGCTTGTCTCTCAAGATGTATTTGGTTCCGCACCTGTCCTTTCACCTGGGCTGCCGCCATCGCACAGCAGTACGGTACAAGTATGAACGGTGAGAGGTGGGTGAATGTGGGATGAGCCTCAAATACAGCACGCAGGGGTCATTGTCACACTCCTCGCTGCTGCCGCCCTGACCCCCTGCCTGCCCTGCCCGCCCTGCCTGCCGTGTCAGTGCTGCAGCATATAGTGTTGCTCGCCACGTGTCAGCACCAGCAGGCTGTCCATGCGCATGGGGAAGAGCGCCCACACTGTCGCCACCCAACCATGATTTCCCTCTCAGATGCACTCACAGCTCGACCCCTTTTCATGCCGCCCCCCCTCCCACCGAGCGGGCAGGCAGCAGGAGGGGGAGGTGCGGCAGCTGCAGCGGGAGGTGCAGGAGGCGCGTGCAGCCAGAGACACCACGGCGGACGAGCTGCTCACCGTCTCACAGCGCCTGCTCGCGCTCGAAAAGGTGGGGGGAGGAGGGATGGGGAAGAGGGGCCGCGGAAGGGAGGGAAGAAGTGGTGGTGGGGCAAAGTGCTTGAGTGTTGGATGGGAGTGGAGAGGCATTTGGTGGTGGTGCGTTGGAGGCAGGTGGAGAGGGCTTGAGAAGGTTTGGGAAGCAGTGGGAATGCAAGCATGGCTGCTTCGCACCACCACCATGCTCACAGCACTCCCTCTCTCCTCAACCGTCCCCGTGCTCTCTCCCCTCCCCCTGCCAGGAGCGAGTGGCGGTGCCAGCACTGGAAGCGGAGCTGGCGCAGCTGAGGGCGCGGCACGAGGTGGCGCTGGTGATGGTGGGCGAGCGCAACGAGCGCGTGGAGGAGCTCGAGGCTGACCTGGCGGACGTGAGGGCGCTCTACAAGGAGCAGGTCGCGCTGCTCGCCGCCCAGGTGCGTGGCGGCACGCAGGCGCAGAGGGGCGTGGTGCGAGGCATAGAGAGGTGTGGTGCACGGGCAGGGAGAGTGGTGAGTGGGCGAGCGGGGGGCGGAAGACGGCAGTGCGCGGCCACATGGCAGTGGCTGGGACACCCATGGGTGCTGCTGGTACGCACTGCCATCACAGCGACACGTGTCTCCACTGACCACTTGCATTCTCTGTGCTCACAACACTGCTACCATCCCCTTTGCTAATCTGCCCCCTCGTGTTGCCCTGTGCCCCATGTCATGTCCTTCATCCCATCCTACTCACCCACCCCACTTTACCCACCCACCCCTGTACACGCCCTCTCACTCCGCCCCCCTCCCCCCACTGCCCTCCATGCCAGGTGGACCCAGCCAAGTGGCCGCAGGGCTACCGCATCTGCCTCTTCTGCCCGCACTGCGCCAAGACGCAGCGCTCCCACCCCAAGTAGCCCACCCATGCTCTTTCGTTCCTCTTTCTGGGTGTGCCATGTTATGAAACAAATATATGATGCCTGTGGTGGTGTTGTGCTGCAAGAATCAATCAATGCAAACGCTCATTAAGATTGAGCAGCTGTGCCTTGATCTGGTTGTGCACTCTCTTGAGAAACAAATAGTGCCTTGGCAGCACAAGAACATGTGGCCTCAGCATCAACAGCAGTAACAAGTGCGCCCTTTATCGTGGCTGCCAACAGCTGCTCGCACTGCCAGCTGCCCTTGTCTCGTGCTGCTGCTGAATCTTCACAATGGCACACGAGAGGTGGGCACGGCATTTTTCTACCAACGCCTGACAACCCCTCACACTCGCCCTCCCTCACATGCCCTTCCTCTTCTTGCCCTTGCCCTTGCCCTTTCCCTTGTCCTGTGCACCACTCCACTCCCTCTTCCTCTCCTGCACCTCCACCTGCTTCTGTGCCCTCGCTGCTGCTGCCCTCGCTCTTCTGCTCAGCTGCCCCTTCTGCCCCGCCCCCTCCTGCTGCTGCCCCGCGCCCCCCTTACCCCCCCTGCCCGCGGGGCGCGGCTGCTCGCTGGCCCCCTGGCCCAACTTGGCCGGCAGGGGCACCGCTCGCCCCACACCCCACACCAGCTCCTCCCACGACACCTCCTCCCCTGCCAACCCTCCTGCTGTGCCTCCCCCCACCTCCTCCTCCTCTCTCCCTTCACCAGCCTCACCTTCCCTCTCTGAATCCTCTAATCCATCTGCTCTTGCCTCTCCCTCCTCCCCCTCCTCTCCTTCCTCTCTCTCCTCTCCTTCCTCTCTCTCCTCTCCTTCCTCTATCTCCTCTCCCTCCTCTCGCTCCTCTCCCTCCTCATCCTCTTCTTCCTCCTCTTCCACAACTTCTTCCTCCTCAAACTCCTCTTCGTCCTCCTCCCCCTCTTCACCTTCCCCCCCCTCCTCACCTTCCCCCCCTTCCCCCTCGCCCTTCCGCTTCACCCGCTTGCCTGTCTTGCCCTGCCCCCGTGCATCCTCCTCATCAAACGCCAGGCCAGCGTTGGTGGGGACGCGCATGTTGTGCTGCCGCCGAGCCACCTCGCGCAGCACCTCAGTCATCTTCTCCATCTGCTCACTCACCTTCCGCCGCTCCGCACTCTCCCCCTCCCCTGCCTCCCCCTCCGCCCCTACCCCTTCCGCCCCCTCTGCATCATCCCCCCCCTCACCGCCCTGCTTGCCTGCAGCCTTGCCCCCAGCGCCCTTTTGAGGGAGCGCGTCGGTGTCGGGCGGGGGGGTGAAGAAGGGGATTTTGCCGCGCTGCCAGTCGTGCAGCACCATCTTGGCCGCCGTCTGCACGTCCGGCTCCCCGCCCTGAGGGGGTGGGCGAGGGGGGGAGGGGGAGTGCACAGTAGGAGGAGGTAGGGAGGGGAGGGGGAGAGATTCAGGGAGGATAGTGGGGGCGGAAAGGGGAGTGCAGCAGCAGCAACGCCAGTTGCCCACACGTTGCCCCCTCGCCCCACTGTGAGCCCTGTGACCCCCTCCTCCCATCGTGATTCGTGGCCTCCCATCACTGTGCCCCCCTGATGCAATGTACGCTCTGCATCAGCTCCCATGGGTGTCTGAGTGTGTGTGGCTGTGACGCGGCTAAAGGAAGAAGAGCGCACGTTCCACAACGCCAGTCACGGTGACCCCCTGGACTCACCTTGAGCAGCTTGCCGGTGCGCTTGGCCATCTGTGAGAGGAAGTCCGTGGCGTCCTCCCTGGTGGGGCATGGGGCACAGCATGGGGGGGGGCACACAGGCGGGCGTGAGGAGGGAGCAGCACGCAGGGGATGATGTGATGCTGCAGCCAAGCGCAAGAGGGGGGGCGCTGCATGCACGCACACAAATGAGAGCAGCAGCACAAGGCACACACGGGGGAGCAGTGGCACGCACGGGGGAGCGGGGGGAGCGGACCAGGTCACGCACCACTTCTCGATGCCGTAGGCACGGGTGAGGTAGGCGGGCTTGACCCGGTTGAGCACGTCGGGGATGTGCTGGTCGGCGTCCTCGAGGTTGGCGACCCTGACGACGCCCTTGAGCACGGCGTTGGTCTCGCTGTCCCTGGCGTCCGCGTACACCACGCCCGGGCAGTCGATGAGGAAGATGCGCTTCATCAGCGTGATGTACTGCCACACCTTCGTCTCCCCCGGCACCGGCGCCACCGAACACACCTGTGCGGGTGCGGCAGGGCGGTGGGGGCAGTGGGGTGGAGAGGAGCAGTTGGGTGAGGGGCATGCAGGCATGGGTTCATGCGGGCTGGGGAGCGCGGATGAGAGGGGCAGGACTTGCAACGGGGGAAGCGTTGACGGGTACGCTTAGGGAGGGCTTGCCTTTTTGGTGCGCAGCGTGTTGATGACGGAGGACTTGCCAACGTTGGGGTAGCCGATGAACCCCACGCTGATGGCCTGCTTGTCGCTCTTCAGCCGCGCCACCTGCCGCAGCAACGACAGCAGCGACCCCTGCTCCACGCACAGCGGGACGGGGGGAGGGGCGCAGAGGGGCGCACGCACAGAGGGGAGGAATGGAGTTCCACATGGGGCTGTCACAGGGCATGACGAGGCACACACGAGGCGCGCACAGGCAGCAGCGGCAGCAACGATGCAGAGCGCCGAAGGGTTAACCCGCCCTCACACAAGCCCAGCCCGCCCGCCTGCCTGCCTGCCTGCCATGGCTCCTGGCCCAAGCGCAGGTGGCGTGGGTTACCTTGCCGAAGGGGTTGGTGATGGAGGCATGGAAGGCGAGTGTGGGGTACTCGCGAGACAGCGCTCTGAGCCACCCCTTGGCCACCCACGACGGCACCAGGTCGCACTGCGCACAGCCATGCCGCACAGGGGGGGCGGGGGAAAAAATGGTGGGTGGGGGGAGACAGGCGGGGGGGGAGAGTGAGGAAAGCAGGGGCAGTAGAGTGTGGGTGATGGCTAGTGTGGGTGATGGCTAGTGTGGGTGATGGCTAGTGTGGGTGATGGCTAGTGTGGGTGATGGCTAGTGTGGGTGATGGCTAGTGTGGGTGATGGCTAGTGTGGGTGATGGCTAGTGTGGGTGATGGCTAGTGTGGGTGATGGCTAGTGTGGGTGATGGCTAGTGTGGGTGATGGCTAGTGTGGGTGATGGCTAGTGTGGGTGATGGCTAGTGTGGGTGATGGCTAGTGTGGGTGATGGCTAGTGTGGGTGATGGCTAGTGTGGGTGATGGCTAGTGTGGGTGATGGCTAGTGTGGGTGATGGCTAGTGTGGGTGATGGCTAGTGTGGGTGATGGCTAGTGTGGGTGATGGCTAGTGTGGGTGATGGCTAGTGTGGGTGATGGCTAGTGTGGGTGATGGCTAGTGTGGGTGATGGCTAGTGTGGGTGATGGCTAGTGTGGGTGATGGCTAGTGTGGGTGATGGCTAGTGTGGGTGATGGCTAGTGTGGGTGATGGCTAGTGTGGGTGATGGCTAGTGTGGGTGATGGCTAGTGTGGGTGATGGCTAGTGTGGGTGATGGCTAGTGTGGGTGATGGCTAGTGTGGGTGATGGCTAGTGTGGGTGATGGCTAGTGTGGGTGATGGCTAGTGTGGGTGATGGCTAGTGTGGGTGATGGCTAGTGTGGGTGATGGCTAGTGTGGGTGATGGCTAGTGTGGGTGATGGCTAGTGTGGGTGATGGCTAGTGTGGGTGATGGCTAGTGTGGGTGATGGCTAGTGTGGGTGATGGCTAGTGTGGGTGATGGCTAGTGTGGGTGATGGCTAGTGTGGGTGATGGCTAGTGTGGGTGATGGCTAGTGTGGGTGATGGCTAGTGTGGGTGATGGCTAGTGTGGGTGATGGCTAGTGTGGGTGATGGCTAGTGTGGGTGATGGCTAGTGTGGGTGATGGCTAGTGTGGGTGATGGCTAGTGTGGGTGATGGCTAGTGTGGGTGATGGCTAGTGTGGGTGATGGCTAGTGTGGGTGATGGCTAGTGTGGGTGATGGCTAGTGTGGGTGATGGCTAGTGTGGGTGATGGCTAGTGTGGGTGATGGCTAGTGTGGGTGATGGCTAGTGTGGGTGATGGCTAGTGTGGGTGATGGCTAGTGTGGGTGATGGCTAGTGTGGGTGTGGTACACGGCAGTGGCGCGTTGGCAGCGGCACAGCACCTCACGCCACTCCACACACGCGCACACGAGAGCCAATCACTGGTTGACGCGCACGGGTCACGTCTCGGCACGCACCTTGTTGAGCAGCAGCAGCAGGTGCTTGTGAGGGCACTTGTCCCTTAGGTGTCTTTCAAGGTAGGAGCAGCGCGTGCCCATGGGGTCGCGGGCGTCCAGCACCTGCACCACCACGTCGCTGGAGTCCAGCACCTTGAACAGCTCGCCCCAGATGCGCCGACTCTGCCCCTTGTCGAACATGCTGTGCCGCACCAAAGCCCGCGCGCCGTCCTCCAAGTCCTGCGCGCGCGTCACCGCCTCGCTGCCCCCCGCCCTGCCCTCAAATGACTCTGCACGCCCCATGAGAGTCAAAGAATCAATTAGCCGGGAAAGGGGAGAGAGGAAGGGCGAGAGGTGGGGAGCAGAGCAGAGGTGCGACAGTAGAGGGCAGGTAGCAGCTATCCCCAGCCCTAACCCGTCTCCCTCTCGCGCGTACCCCCCCCCTCCTCCATATCCTGCTTCTCCGACCCCCCTACCCCGTTCCCTGCTTCTCCGCGCTCCATTCCCCCTACCCTGGTTGACCGCGCCCCCATTCTCCCTACCCTGCTTGTCCGCGCCCCCCTTCCCCCTACCTACCCTGCTTTTCCGCGCCCCCATTCCCCCTACCCTGCTTGTCCGCGCCCCCATTCCCCCTACCCTGCTTGTCCGCGCCCCCCTTCCCCCTACCCTGCTTGGCGGCACTGTGCTGCAGAAGCGACTCGTAGCCGTCAGCGGCGGCGCCCAGCTTGGGGCGGCGGCGCTTGGCGGCCGGCCCGAACGTGTCCTCGAACGGCTCCGTCTCCACTATGTGCACGCGCGCCTTGCCCTGGGACATGGGGGGGGGGGGGGGAACGAGGAGTTGGGGAAGAAAGAGGGTGAGACCGAGGGGGCGGGAGGAGCCGAGGAGGGCAGAGAGGAGGAGGTAATAATGGCGGGAGGGAAGAAAGTGGAATGGGGACAGGACGAACGGCGGAGCGAAGCTTGAGCGGGAGGGGAGGGCGGGAAGTGAATGGGGAGGGTGGCACCTGGGGTTGGTGGTTGAGGAGCGAGAACGGCAGAGTGCGGTGTTTGAGCACGACGGTGTACGCGTCCGACACCTTGCTGCCCAGCTCCTCGCGAAACCGCTCCAACTCGCGCTGCCCCACCACGCGCGTGTTGCCTGCGCCCAGCCGTGCAAGGGTTTGGGGTTCGCACGGGGTTTACACAGACGGGGTTAGGATTTCTGCGCGGGAGAAGTTTTGGTTGTGGGCAACGAAATTGCTGTAAGGCTTATATACTGCGCATCTAGGGTTTGAGGTTTCGGGTTTCCAGTCACGACGCGTTACACGGCACGTCAGCGCCTTCGATCACGCGGACTATGCGCCTTCGACTGGTCGCACGAGAATCCCCAAAACCAGCCATGCGCCTCATCCCGTCACTCTACAGCGCGCGCGCCAGACACAGCTGACGTCGGCGCGGCGAAAAGCTAGCGGAGGACGGACGGGGGGGAGGGAAGAACGGGAGGGGCGTAGGGAGAGGTGCTGACCGAACCAGCGGCGATCGGGCTTGATGCGCGTGTTGGGGAGCGCCTTGGACTGCAGGTCCGTGTGCAGCACCTTGCCCTTGCTGTTGCGCCACGGGCGCGTCTTGTACATCGCCAGCCGCCGCACCGTCGCCGCCGACCGCATCGACGACCCCGGCCCGGTCGACGACTTGCCCATGCCGTCGCGCCGCGTGGCGTCCATGGAGTGGCCCGGCTTGCCCTTATTGGGCGTCGCCTCCTTCTTCTTCGCCATCGCCGCTCGCGACCGCTGCCCGCGTCGCTGCTGTGTGGTGGGAAGGTGAACACGCGGGTAGGGCAATGGAGTGGTGCGGAGCGAACGGGAGGGCTGGGAACAGTCAAGCGTGCGGGAGGTGGGGAATGGCGTGGTTTGCTTGGAGAAAGGAAGTGTGGGTGGGTGGGGTGAGTGCTTCGATTAAGTGTGTATTTTCCGCGTTTGAGGAAGACTCGTAACCAGCAGAGTGGATCCTCCTACAGCCGTGGTCGAGTCTCTGCGCAAAATTTACTGTGCGACTAGTTGCGAAATTGCTGTGTGCGCATTCCTCGATATAGGGAAACTCGACGAAAGTATTGTTGCTTGGCTGGTGCAGAGCACCCTAGCGCATTTTGCTCTACGCGAGCAAATCGCGAATCTCGATGTCCCGAATGCTTTGCGAAATCATGGCCAATGGTTTCCTCACTGATTGCCCCTCAAACTTCCTCTCCCGTCATTGGCGCACGTAACCGCACGTTATCTGCTCACTGCCCCATCCTCTGCCCGCAGCCACATCATTGGCCCATCCTGCCCCGTCAGCTGCCCCCCCCCCCGCCATCCCCAAGTCACCAATCCTTCCCGCACATTGGGATTTGGGATTGTTGCGGTTGAGGCGACGCAAAGGTGCGAAACGCTAAGCTTCTCCTCGTGACGCGTCCTTAGAAGTTATCTCTTCTCCTGCTCTGGTTTTTTCCCTCGAGTCCCTCATCACCGCACACCACCCGCTGCCACGCACCTTGGGATTGCGCACTCCCTTCGGTCGCGCCCGAATTCGTTTCCGTGGCCTCTCTCTTTTCGGCTGATTTCCCCGTGTCTCGGGAGTATCAGGAGAGCACCACGCGTGCATACCTGCCGCCGCTGTGTCTTGCGCTGTTCCTTGCCGTGCACGCCTTGCCCATTCCGCTTTGACACGAATCGAAATGGCGTCGCTCGCAGCGTCCAAGGCGCTACTCGCCAGACCATCCAGCGGCCTCGAGGCCCGCTGCGCGCCGATGTCGTCCTCACACTCGACAGCCGCCGCCGCGCGCCAGCTGGCGCTCGCCGCCCCACAGCGCGCGTCAGTGCGGCCGCAACGGCGGAGAGCGGCGGTGCGCGTGGCGGCCAAGGCTGTGGAGGAGGTGCAGGTGGAGGAGCAGGCCGCCGTGCCAGGTCAGCTGCTGTTCTCTCGTCACCGCAATTGGGCTGTACGATCAGGAAAAGGCGGCATTTTTAGAGAATCGAAATTGCGAGCTCTTGCCACGAGCAAATCCGCATGTGATGACGTATATGTTATAGCTGCTGATTCATTTGTCGAGTTTGAATAGGCCAGGCCGCGCGAACGTGCTGACTCCGCATGTGTTCCCCGCGGGTCATCGACTTCCACAATCGCAGCACCTTGCCTTCCTCTTTCCTTCCCCTTACCCTCCGCTTGCTTCCCCCTTGTATCCCGCCGTCCGGCGCGATTCGCTATCCTCCCGTCACGCCCCTTCCCCGCGTGTGTCGCCGTCCCCGCATGTCGACTGCGCAGCGCCCTTCAACTTCGAGGCGTACATGTACGCCAAGGCCAAGGCGGTCAACGCGGCGCTGGACGCGGCGGTGCCGCTGCAGTACCCGGAGCGCATCCACGAGGCCATGCGCTACTCGCTGCTCGCCGGCGGCAAGCGCGTGCGCCCGTGCCTGTGCCTGGCGGCGTGCGAGCTGGTGGGCGGCAGCGACTCGGTGGCGATGGCGGCGGCGTGCGCGATGGAGATGATTCACACGATGTCGCTCATCCACGACGACCTGCCCTGCATGGACAACGACGACTTCCGCCGCGGCAAACCCACCAACCACAAGGTCCGCCGCACCTCCACGCACGCTCTTGGGCGGAAACTTCACTTACGGAAATTTAGGGAGAGGCGGGGGATGGGAATAAGGGATTGTTAGGGGATGGGGGTGGAAGTGGGAAATTCGCCACGGTCGAACGGAGAGGTGAAAGGAAACCAGCCACGAAAGCCTCGCCTTGTCAGCCCGCCCTTCATCCCACCGCCTTTTTTGTTCCGTCCTCTCGTGCCCTCACCGTCCCCACGTTTCCCCCTCTCTATCCCCTCCCCCTCCTTCTCCCCGCATCCTCCGCCCCCCCCCCAGGTGTACGGCGAGGACGTGGCGGTGCTGGCGGGCGACGCGCTGCTGTCGTTCGCCTTCGAGCACGTGGCGCGCGCGACGCCCTCGTCCGTGCCGGCGGAGCGCGTGGTGCGCGTGATCGCCGACATGGGCAAGGCCGTCGGCTCCGAGGGACTCGTCGCGGGCCAGGTGCGCGCGCAGGGCCGGGGAGGGCGGGGGGCGCAGGGGGGGGGAGTTAAATCGTGAGATGGTGCGTTCGAGTGCAATCCATGGCGGTCTTGCGGTTTCAACGCCTCCAGAAGCAGCGGGCCATTGGATTGGGGATGAGGGGCTGCAGCGTGAGGGTTTGCGAAGTGCTCTGGCAATAAAACTTATAGTAGACGCTAGCACGAGAGGCTCAGGGCTGCCGAACATGGTTCACGGGAGAAAGCACTGAGAGAGGGAGTGTGCAAAAGATGTGTGAGCGAGAACGAATGGGGACTAAGTGTGTCTTATCGTGCTTCCACGGCCTCGTCGTCGCCCCCTTGCCTCCCCCTCTCCCCCCCCATGTACACGCGGCAGATCGTGGATCTGGAGAGCGCAACTAACCCGGTGGGCGTGGAGACGTTGGAGTACATCCACGTGCACAAGACGGCGGCGCTGCTGGAGGTGTCGGTGGTGGCGGGCGCCGTGCTGGGCGGCGCCAGCGACGACCAGGTGGAGCGCCTCCGCAAGTACGCCCAGTTCGTGGGGCTCGGCTTCCAGGTGAGCCAGTTCGTGGGGCTCGGCTTCTAGGTGAAGAGGGGGGAAGGCTGTCTTCCAAGTGGAAAGGGGGAAATGGGGTTCCCACTTGGAGGTGGGTGGGTGGGTGATCTTCAGGTGGGAATGTAAAACGGGGTTTGGGGTTGAGGCTGCAGCGGTGCCGCCAAGGGATGTGAAGGTGCACAGGCAGTCCAAACTGAGCCTGGGCACGGACATGTCATGCCATGTATGGCAGCACACAGTACGGCGTTTGCCACACGTGCCACTGCATTCTCCACTCCTCCCCATGCTTGCATTGCCCCATTGCTATGGTATAGGCTTACAAGACCTACCCCATGCAAACAAATTCCACTCACGTCATGATTGCCCCCCACACCACCACTGGAGTCCCAAAAGTCAATTCTTTTCCCTCCCACTATCTCCCCACTCCTCCCCTCACTTTCCCACCCCAACCCTCCCCTCCTCTGCCCTTTCTTCCCCTTTGCTCCCCTGTGTGCGTGCGTGCGTGCGTGCGGGGTGGCGGGGAGCGCAGGTGGTGGACGACATTTTGGACGTGACCAAGTCCACGGAGGAGCTCGGCAAGACGGCCGGCAAGGACCTCGCACAGGACAAAACCACCTACCCCAAGTGAGACAAAATTTCCCTTCCCATGTGAGACAAAAACCACCTATTTCAAGTGAGACAAGACCACCCACCACAAGTGAAGACAAAACCACCTACTTCAAGTGAGACAAAACCACCTATTTCCGGTAAGACAAAATTACCTACCCCAAATAAGTCAAACCACTTCAAGTGAGACAAAATCACCAACCCCAAGTGAGCCCCTTTAGACCTATCCACCTTCTGCAAGCAAGCCCTCTAGACAAAAGCACCTATTCAAGTGAGTCCTCTCTGTTCCGGTGCATGGTGGACCCCTTGCTCCTGTCGAATTCTCAGGTGGAGTTGAGGGAAATGCTTGTTAATCGTTATCTCTTCTTGTCCTTCCTCCTCTCTCTCAACCCATAACCCTGCCATCACTTCCCTTTCCTCGCCCCTCCCTCATCTCGTGAAGGTTGCTGGGGCTGGAGAAGTCCAAGGAGCTGGCGGAGGAGCTGATTCGGAAGGCCAAGGAGCAGCTCAGCACATTCGACCAGCACAAGGCGGCTCCCCTCATCGGCCTTGCTGACTTCATTGCTTATCGCCAAAATTGACAAGCTAGGGAGGGTTAGGCGAAATTTTTTAATAAATTAGTACACAGATTCTTATAGGGGACGCTTCTAGTTTAGCTGTGAAAGGGAAGGAAATTGAAGTTAATCGTAGCAGTGAGTTGTGTAATATATCATGTTACTCGTCCCTGATTTCGCCAGGTCGTCTTCGCGAGCTAGTTTGCGACATACCATCTCGAATGTTGAGAGAAGGTTCCAAATATCTGGTTACCACTCACTTTCTAGATTCGCGAGCGCGAATCAGCAAGCCTGTCCAGCCCCGCTCACCATCTTCGCTCCCCGCGATTGTCGTATTTCAGCCCACATTCGTGCATTTCCACTTTGCGCCCAATTCCTGCCTCTGCGCATCGCCACGTACACGACATAGTTACATATCATATTTCAACGCACCGCAAGCGACCGGCAGTCCGACGCGTCCGCGTGTGCGGAGCATGGCTCGTGTCGTGCCTTGCCCGCACATCGCCAACCCCGCCACTGCCTCTCCGCCCCGCACTGCGTCGTGCTCCCCAATCGCGCCGACATGGAACCCCGCTTCGTCCGCCTTCTCGCCTTTCGCCTCCACGCTACGGCCAGCGGCCACTCCGCTGCGGTTAACATCGAATCCGCTAACGCGCGCGCGTGTTCCTCTGCGGCCACAGCCAGCTAGGCGGCGTGCGCCCGTGGTGCGCGCGGCGGGGCAGGAGGGGGGAGAGAAGGACGAAGACAAGCCCAAGGCCGTCGGCACTCTGCCCGGCGACGAAGCCGGCAGTAAACCGTCCGAATCCTCCTCTCCGCCTCCCCCGCCGTCTGCCGCCCCGCCATCACCCCCCGCGCCCGTGCAGCTGGACTCGTACGCGGTGGTGGCGCTGCTGGGGCCCGAGAAGGTGGACGCGGATGACGTGGCGCTGCTGCGCGCCAAGCTCTTCGGCTACTCCACCTTCTTCGTCACGGGCCAGGAGCCCTTTGGCGAGGCAGGCGAAGCCGTGCTGTTACAGGGTAACCTGCGCGGCCCCAAGGAGGAGGTGTTTGCGAAGCTGCGCGCGGGCATGCGGCTGCTGTTCGGCGGAAAGTACGAGCTGCTCATGGTGAACGAGCCGCGCAAGCCGGGCGCGGCGCCCAGCGAGGGGGAGGGGAAGGAGGAGCGCGTGGCCATGGTGGTGGTGCGCGCGGAGCAGCTGCAGGGCCGCGCCACCTCCGCGTGGCAGTTCGCCCTCGCCGCGCTGCTGCTCGCGCTCACCGGGGGGGCGTGCCTTGAACTGGGGCTCGCCAGCCAGGTGGGGGAAGCAGAGGGGGCGGAGAGGGGTGAAAAAGTGGGGAAGAGGAGCGGGTACTTGTGGCTGGGATGGTTGGAAGGGGTCTGGCGTGGTGGTGCACATGATTGGCACTGGGGCAAATCGGAATAAATTGAGTGCGAGTGCAGAGGAGCAGAGGTGAGCTGTACTGTAAGCAGCAGTACCATCACTCCAACGACTCACCCACGCCCACCCTTTCCCCCCGTGCGTGCCATCCAGATCTCCAAGGTGCCGCCCGATGTGATTCGCTACTTCACGTCGCCCAATCCCGAGGAGCTGACCCCGCCTGACGTGACGGTGCTGGCGCCCTTCGTGCGCAACGCCCTGCCCATCGCCTACGGGGTCTTTGGCGTGCAAGTCTTCCATGTGAGTGCAAAGATGGATGTAGGACAGGAGGGCCTTTCCACGTGAGAGCTGCTCTTCCATGTGAGAGCTGCTCTTCCACGTGAGTGCTGCTCTTCCACGTGAGTGCTGCTCTTTCACGTGAGTGCTGCTCTTTCACGTGAGTGCAAGTTTCCCACGTGGCTATTCCACGTGCATGCATGCCTATTCCATGTCTCCGACTCCCTCACATCGAAGAATGTCCCTTTACATGGACCCGCCTCGCCCTCTCACCTTCAGCTTTCTCTCCCTGCCAACAACTCACTTCACCCTACCAAACCACACCAGGAGGTGGCACACTGGCTGACGGCAGCACAGAAGCGGGTTAGGCTCGGCATCCCGTACCTTATCCCCAACATCACCATCGGGAGCTTCGGGGCCATCACTCAGGTGCGGTGAACCTGGATGGCTCTGGCCTTTCTAGCTGCTTCCTTCTCCTCTGCCATACCCTCATGCAGTTTGGCCTCTTGCACTCCTCCATCCCTTCCCCTCCCTCATGCCTCAAGCACTTCCGTTTCTCTCTTTTCACACACCCCTTCTCTCTCATGCAATGTCTCCCTCGTCTCCTCCCTTCCAGATCAAGAGCCCCTGTCCCGACCGCACTGCTCTCTTTGACATTGCCATGGCCGGCCCACTGGCCGGTGCAGCACTGTCGCTTGCCATGTTTGCGACGGGCCTTGCCCTCTCGCTGCCGCCATCGGGCCCGCTGGCAGCGCTGCCAGGGCTGCAGGAGTCGCTGGTGCAGGTGCCCTCACAGCTCTTCCAGGGCTCCCTGCTGCTCGGCGCACTGTGCCGTGCCGTGCTGGGATACGAGTGAGTGCACAGTGGTGCTGGGATACGAGTGAGTGCACAGTGGTGCTGGGATACGAGTGAGTGCACAGTGGTGCTGGGATACGAGTGAGTGCACAGCGGTGCTGGGATACGAGTGAGTGCACAGCGGTGCTGGGATACGAGTGAGTGCACAGCGGTGCTGGGATACGAGTGAGTGCACAGCGGTGCTGGGATACGAGTGAGTGCAGAGTGGTGCTGGGTTATGTGTGAGTGCAGAGTGGTGCTGGGATATGAGTGAGTGCAGAGGGTGCTTGGATATGAGTGAGTGCAGAGGGTGCTTGGATATGAGTGAGTGCAGAGTGGTGCTGGGATACGAGTGGGAGTGTTTTTTAGGGTTTTGAAAAGAGGGCGGAGCAATAGTAAGCCTCTCCTCACACCCTTTCTTTGCACGTATATGCCCCAATCAAGCCCTGTATCATGTGCCCTTACCCCCTGTGCTTCCACTCAGCTTGATGCACGTGCAGGCAATTACCATCCATCCACTCGTCATTGTTGGATGGTACGTGCCTCTGCTCCGTTTCTTCTCACGCCCGACCACCATCACCTTCAAGTGCCCCATGTTGCTTGCGATGCGTGCATCTCGGAACCTTGCCCGGCCTGTGGTCCATCCTCCTGCTCCATTGCCTCACCATGCCAAGCACACACTACCCTTCCACCACCCTGCCGTTTTCCTGCTGCCACAGGTGTGGCTTGACCACCTCTGCTCTCAATCTGTTACCAGCAGGTCGGATTGACGGCGGACGGGCCACACAGGTATGACTCCCACTGCGTTTGACTTCATGCCTGGATGTCTCGGTTGTTGATACTGGCTGGCTACTCGCTTTTGTCAATCCTTGCATTCACCTCACATGCTTCCAAGCGCGTGCCTTCCTGGATTTGCATGCAACCAGGCTGCATTTGGGCGTGACACTGTGGGCATCACTAGCCTCGTTACGTACGGACTTCTGGGGCTTGGCTTGGTGAGTGAATCCACAAGCAGCCTTTCACTCGTACCTGGAAGACTGTTTTATTTGAGCCTGTTCAGAGCCTATCCTCCTGTGCACTGATGCCTCCCTGCTTGTTTGGACCCTGTTTCTGGCCTGCTTGCAGCTTGGGGGACCCTTTTCGTTGCCTTTTGGTCTATACGTCCTCTTTCTTCAGGTATGGTTCTGTGAACATCATGCCCAAAATGCGTGGCCTTTGAATTTGCACCGAAGTACTGTCCTGTTGGTGCCCCAGGCATTTAAGTGGTCCTCCTCTCCTCATGCTTCCCGTTGTCCACCAGAGGGACTTTGAGAAGCCTGCATTAAATGACGTCTCAGGGGTTGGCTGGCAGAGGCAGGCGGTCCTAGTTGCGGCAATTGCTCTGGCAGTTGGCACACTTCTGCCACTTTGGGATGGGCTTGCTGATGACCTCGGGATTGGCATTGGAAGCCAGCTGTTCTAATCCTTGGCTGGATTCCATTCTCTAGTACCTGAAGTGTTGTTTTTCAAGTAGTTACGAAAGGGTCTCCCACTGTTCAAAATTGTTATTGTTTCTGGAATGCATTACCTTTTGCCTATGCAGGCAGCTTGGAAGCTGCGGCTGAATCCACAAACCAAGTGACTGGTCCACTGTAAGGACGAACCAGCTGGGCAGGCAGTGCACCCGGTAAAGCAAGCCTCCCAAAGATTCTCTGCACCACCTCAGCTTTCCCCTTCCCTGCTGCAACGAATGCAACCTGATCACAACCACAATCAATGTGTCAGCAGCAGCAAGCACTGGTCAGGGAACAAGTCACTGCAGTGGAACACAAACAGACACTCACATTTGAGGCACAGTTGATGACAGGGAGTGTCATGGTAATCCGTTCTGGAGGTGGTTTTGGTGAATTTGTGACAGGAAGCACCCATCTTGATGTTTCACGCAACAGCGGACTGTTGGGGAAGAGTGAAGCCATGTGGCCATCAGGACCGAATCCAAGCAGAATCTGCACAGTCCAAAAGGTCCCATCAGGATTGGCCACTTGTGGGCAATCAAATATCACTGAGTGCAAGGGTTCTCACCAGGTCAATGCGAGGAAACGGCACACCCTGTGTTGTCCTGAGGACGCCCTCCTCCACAAGCTCTCTGAAGGATGATACGTTATGATGTTAATCAAATGAAGGTTTCTTTCACACAGCAACAACGTAAGCAACATGCTACTGAAGGCCGCCACGTACTTCATGAGTTCCTCGTAGTCGCTTGCAGCTTCCACAACAGACAATTCGTCATCAATAGAGTAAATATGCTCCTCAGGAATGGGAACCTTCGATAGCACCTCGTCCTGCAGAGTTGCCAAATGCTCTGAAAGTACATCAGCACCCTTGAATTCAACCATTGACAGCTGCCCCAGGTACCCACCATCGCGAGCTTGTAGTTACTGTCAGGACTCGAAAGCTTTACCACACGCTCATCCACCCACAGGACGTGCCAATTCTTCCAGTCTATTGACGATCTGAAGGGTTCTTCAGTCAGCTTCAGAAGAGCCTGCAACCAGGAACCATGAGCATTCAATTACACGATTCTGTAGGCGTATGGCTCACAAAGTAGAAATAGCTGAGACATACATTGACCAGCGAGCCCCCAGATAGCGCAACGGTGAAAGCACCCCTGGCCTTCGTCGCCTCAGCCGAAAGCCGCTGAATGTACTCCGCCACCGCGGAGGCCACCTCGGATGGAGATTCTTCGCGGCTTATGTACACCTTCGCCTCGTGATCAGGGTAAGGAACCACCAGCTTCGACTTAGGGAATGTGACCGTGAGTTCATCTGAGACCCCCACCTCATTGCTGGCCCGAACGGTTGTTTTTCGAATGCGTTGGCTAGGAAACGCGACTGGATTTGAATATCTGACCTTCGAATTATGGTTAATACAGCAGGATTCAGGGAGGAACGAAGCCTGCACGAATACAACAATTTCGAGTGAGTATCATGTTCACCGCCGAGCGTAGAAACAGCGAAATTTGCATGCTGCCTTGAGGACGTAAGCGAGTCTAACTACCTTAGCAGCAATGCCAGAAATGACGTTGGATAGGCAGGCGGAGGCCATGGCCGCTTCACAAACAGTGAAGATTCCAGAGGCGGGAGGCTAGGGAGCCACGCAAGTGAAGCATAGGTTGGAAGTTCTGAGTGTCACATTTCGTTGCTGCAATTTGGTGTGGGGCGAGGGTTGCATACGCCAGCTACGCCGTACGTTCCCCTCTTATCCAACGGCGGAAATTTGTGTTACAAAACATTCCAGTTCCAACTCAACCAATGTGCGTCCATCATTTTCTGTCACAACCTGCCGGTGAAACCCGCTCCCACCAATCGTAACGCACATCGTTTTCCTGAAACCCCACCTCCCACAACCTTCCATTCGAATCTTCGATTCAAATCTTGCATCCCGTTTTTGCTCGCACGCTTTCTTGCTGCTTGCTCGCTCCAGCCTCACCCTTATTCTCAAGGAAAGCTTATACTCTCGCTTTCATGGCGATGCCAGTGCAGTCGTCGCCCTATTCCGGGAATGTTATTACCACTGAACTTATACAAAAGGTATTACATCTTTATTTTGTCTTCGGTTGCGCTTTATATTCGTATCTCGCAACTTACTTCTGGATTCTTGGTCGTGCAGTATCTGGACGAGAATAAGCAGCTGATCCTTGCGATCCTCGACAATCAAAATTTGGGAAAACTTAATGAATGCGCACAGTAAGTAGCTCATATGGATTTGATTTTAAAGGGAGAACTGTGACATGTACGTATGCATAACGAATCTGTTTTTGTATTGCAGATACCAGGCTAGGCTTCAGCAGAATCTTATGTATCTAGCTGCGATCGCTGATGCGCAGCCTCAAGTTCCTCCTCCTCAGGTACCGGATAACATCAACTAGTTACCCATGCACCTCTGCTTTCAGTCAGCCTTTTAGCGAAATGTCTCCTTAATTCTGAAAATAATCTCTTATCAATGTATGCTGTTTTGTCTTCTGCGCAGGCTCCAACGGTTCAGCCAGGTCAGGCGTACACACAGCCTTCGGCAGCGGCGCAGCCTGTCCCAGCAGCTCAAGTTCCAGGCCAGCAGGTCCAATACACCCAGCAACCACAGCAAGTGCAGTATCAGCCAGCACAGCAGCAGCCCCCTGCCCCTGCTCAACAGCAGCAGCCACAGCAGCAGCAGCAGCAGCAGCAGCAGCAGCAGCAGCCCCAGCAGCAGCAGCAGCAGCAGCACAGCATCTCAGCACCACAACCGCAGCAGCAGCAACAACCGCAGCAGCAGCAATACCAGCAAGCACCACAACAGCCTCAGCAATCCCTTCCTGCCCAGCAGCAAGCGCAGCAACAATACCAGCAGTCGCCGCAGCAGCAGTTCCAGCAGCAGGCTCAGCCACAACCGTACCAGCAGTCAACACAGCAGTACCAGCAACCAGCGCAGCAGTATCCTGTTCAGCAACAGCAGCCCCAGCAGCCACAACCGCAGCAACAGGCGCTGCAACCTCAGCAGCAGCCTACATATCAGCAGCCGCCGCAGCAGTCGCAGCCGCAGCAGATGCAGCCAATGCAGCCCATTCAGCCAGCTCAGCCAATCCAGCAGCCACTTCAGACGCCACAGCAACCCTTGCAGATGGCCCCGCAGCAGACAGTCTCTGCCCCCCAGGACCAACAGCAGGCGTACTCGCAGGGCCAGCAGATGATGCAGCAGCAGATGGCCCCAGCTGCATCTCAGCCGGTTGTCCCCAGCGCTGTGAGCGGCGCTGGCAGTGAAGCCTCTGCAGGAGGAAACGGTGCCCCCGTTGGCAGCTTTGGCGACTATGGGCAGGCACAGGTTGCTCAGCCACAGGCACCTACAGCACAACCAGCAGACACGAATATGGCCATGCCAAGTTCAGGAATGTAGAGACTTGTTGTCTTCCTCATTTTCACGGCACTGCAGGGTTTCATAGTAACAAACTTTCGGGAATAGGGTGCTTCAGACATCATAAAATCTTGGTTGGTCTCCCTCACTCCCTTTGCATTCTCTGTTGTTTTGCTCGACTTGTCTATTGTAGTACTCCTGTCCTCATCAGCTATGGTATACGAATAACGTGGTCTTTTTTAGCACTTGATTCACCATTCATCCCTTTCCCTCGTTGTTCAAGACCTGAGATGTTTTTAGCAAACGCAGTTCCAAGTTCCTACAGCCCAGGTTCAAAAATCCGTGTTCAAGTGAAACGCATGAATGCTACTATTAAACAGAACTGTGTACCAAAGCCCAGCCCAACAACATCCGCGCCGCAATCGGGAACAAGAAGTTCAATGCGCCGCAATTGAGAACGAGAGGGCAAGTGTATACACAAACCAACCACAAGTTCACTCGACCACGTCACACCCCTGCGACCACCAGTTGGCGTAGTATTCACGCACAAAACCGCCGTTATGACGAACGGGCATTCGTACTGTACATGTCGGCGGAAACGGGAAGCTCTCCTTCACTTGGCCCTCAGTCAAGCGGAAAACGTCTGGTACAGTTACGGCATGGTAGATTGTATGCGACAAATACAGTTAGTTGAGGAGCGGAATTGCTCTGTGAGACTGTGAGGAGCGGAGGTGATCAGATGGAACCCGAATCAGTAGTGGTTAGCGGCGGCGGTGATCGGGAAATCTGTGCATTACCTGGACAGAAGCTGCTTGTCTGTGTGTCTCTATATCAATCATCAGCCCATGATTTTAGCCCCCCCCAGCCATTCTCCGGGTGAAAGAAGAGGTTTTTTACAGAACCAGCTCTTACAGTTGTGTGTGTCACCTACCGCGCCCTGGTCGTGTTCCCCGTATCCAACATCGCATTGCAATTACTGACCGAGAGAATGAGGCCGGTCGTACTCCTACTGTTGCTGCACGCATGCCTACTATCTTCGCATCGCCTCGCTGCTGCGCGCATCTCGCCTCCCGCCGAAGAGGACGCCGCCGCTAGCAGCCGTCGCGAGCTGCAAGGTCAGTTCGCCCGTTTGTCACGCGGCATCGCCGTTGCGGATTCCACAGGCCGGACCGCCGTCGATGGAATGTTTCGACAGCTTCAAGCCTTAAAACTCTCGCCAGGAACGGCCGCAATTGTTTCCCTTCCCCTCGCGCCACTTCGAGCATTCCACCGCCCGCGCGCCCGTGCTCCCACTCCCGCCTCCCAAAATCCCCCCCCCGCAGCGTCGTGCCCCGCGGGCGTGGTGTGTCCGGCGGGCGCGACGTGCGCGGTGGACGGCAGCGGCTACCCCTTCTGCAAGTGCGCGGCGGGGCAGGCCATCATCAACGGCGCGTGCGCGCCGGCCGCCAGCTGGGCGGAGGTCGGCACCAACGTGGTGCTCTACAACAAGGGCAATTACGTCAACTCGCCCTCCACCCTCGCGCCCGCCGTGCTGCGCGGCGCGGCGCCGAACACGAGCGCGTGCGTGAACCTGTCGGGCGCGTTCAACGGCACGATAGGGTCGCTGCGCATCATGTGGAACGTGAACGACGGCGTGGCGGACCACCTGGTGTGCGGCAAGCTCTTCTTCTGGGACAAACCCAACTGCTGCTGCTCCGGCTCGGGCTACCAGATCCCCGGCGGGTGGACCGCCGTCAACCCCAACACCTTCACCTACGCCACCACCTCCGTCAAGTGAGCCGCTCCCCGCCCCATCCCGCCGCACTCCCTTCCCCGCGCCCCGTTCCCAGCGCGCCGTTCCCTATGCACCCGCATTCCTTCCTACCACTGACTCTTCTCGCGGTGCCGTTGACTGCATGAACTGACTGTGACTGCTGCGTGTGTCCTCGTGAGTGCAGGTCGACGAGCGGCATCATCGCAACGGCTAGGTCCATCTCGTGCCAGGCCGCCATCGCCACCAACACGTACCCCTGCGCCACCAAGACCTGCCCCGCCAACGCCGCATGCTCCGTCATCAACGGTGCCGCCGTGTGCACGTGCAACGCTGGATACAGCATGGTCGGCGGGCAATGCGTTGGTGAGTCATCATCATGGTTCACAGCGGCGCTGCGCAATGCGGCGAGAGCGCCATGCAACCCGCGTCCTCACTCTCTTCCACCCCTTCTGCCCCTACTTTCCCTTCTCCCCATTCTCCCCCTTCTACCAGCAACAACGACCAACCCGTGCACGGGGTACACCTGTCCCGCCAACTCAGCATGCTCCAACATCAATGGCGTCGCCACGTGCACCTGCAACACTGGTTACCAGATGGTCAACGGCCAGTGTGTGGGTGAGTTAGCTCCGTTATCCATTTCATTATCCTACCTCTCTTCCTCCCCACCAACCCTCCAAACTCACCTTTCCATTTATATCTCCACAAATCTCTTCACCTCTTTTCCTCTCCATTTCCCTCCCTAGATCCTGTCCCGTCCTCTCACCAATTCAATTTCATTTTCCTTCGCTCTCTTTCCCCAAACGCCAGTGAACAACCCGTGCACGGGGTACACCTGTCCCGCCAACTCAACATGCTCCAACGTCAACGGTGTTGCCACGTGCACGTGTAACACTGGTTACCAGATGGTCAACGGCCAGTGCGTGGGTGAGTCACCTCCGTTGATTCTCACTTGATTAGCCTTCTTTTCCTCCTCCCCTCCGACCCATTACTCTCTCCTGTTTTATGTTTCCCCAATCTCTCCACCTTTTCTCCTCTCCATGCCGTACCTCCACCGTCCTCTCCTCACCTCCGATTTCTCACTTTCCTCTAGCCACTTTTGATTCATTTTCCCCTTGCTCTCCCCTCTCCCAAACGCCAGTGCCCAACCCGTGCACGGGGTACACCTGTCCCGCCAACTCAACATGCTCCAATGTCAATGGAGTTGCCACGTGCACGTGTAACACTGGTTACCAGATGGTCAACGGCCAGTGCGTGGGTGAGTTGACTGTCTTGATCTCACTCTGTGAATCTCCACCTATCCTTCACCCCCCAAGCCTCCACTCTCTCCTTTCCAATTATCTCTTCTCCCTCTTTCCTCCTCTTCTGCTCCCCACTTCTCCCCTCCATCCTTTTCCTTCTCCCCTTAACTCCGATTTATCTCTTGTTCCTAACCAACACGAATATCTGCTGGTTTCCCTGCCTTCCCTCCTCCCAAACACCAGTGCCCAACCCGTGCACAGGGTACACCTGTCCCGCCAACTCAGCATGCAGCAATGTTAACGGTGTAGCCACGTGCACGTGTAACACTGGTTACCAGATGGTCAACGGCCAGTGCGTGGGTGAGTTAACTGCCTTCCCTCACTCTGCAAACCCCCACCTCTCCTTTTCCCTCTCCCCCTGCTTCCGCTGCCCCCCCTACACTGTATCTCTTTCTTCACTTTTCCCCTTTCAACCATTCGCCCCTGCGTCCCACATTTTTCGCTTCTCACCCCCGGCTTTTTCTGTGTGTTCCCTTCCTCTCCCCTCTCCCAAACACCAGTGCCCAACCCGTGCACGGGGTACACCTGTCCCGCCAACTCAGCATGCTCCAACGTTAATGGCGTCGCAACGTGCACGTGCAATACCGGATACCAGATGGTCAATGGCCAGTGTGTCGGTGAGTCCTATTCTTCTCTCTCTCTCTCTCAACTCCTCTCCTCCTTTTCCCCCACTCCCTCTCTCCACCTCCTGTACCCTCCCCTCCCTCCCTCTCTCAGCCATTCGCTCCTTCCCCCGTACTACCCTCCTCACCTCCATTCTCTCTTGTCTCTTGCTGCAAATTACTGAAAATGGCCAATGCGATTTTTCTTCTTTTCCCTCCCCCAAACGCCAGTGCTCAACCCGTGCACGGGGTACACCTGTCCCGCCAACTCAGCATGCTCCAACGTCAATGGCACCGCCACGTGCACGTGCAATACTGGTTACCAGATGGTCAATGGCCAGTGCGTTGGTGAGTCAACTCTCCCCGCTCTCACTTAGTATCTCTGCATCTCCTGCTCCCTCCACCTGTCCTTCCGTTATCTCACACCCACACACACTGACTCTCTCCTCTTTCACTTCCTCTCTCGACCATTCGCCCCGCCTTCCCCCATTCTCCACTTTTGAGCCCTATACTTGTTTGCGTCGTATTTTCCCCCTCCCAAACACCAGTGCCCAACCCCTGCACGGGGTACACCTGTCCCGCCAACTCAGCATGCTCCAATGTCAATGGCACCGCCACGTGCACGTGTAACACTGGTTACCAGATGGTCAACGGCCAGTGCGTCGGTGAGTTGACTCCCTTCAATCTTGCTTATCAACGCTCACCTCTCCTCTTTCTTCCTCCCCCCCGACTCTCTTTTCTGTCTTCCTTTCCTCCACTCACTTTCTGTACCTCCTCTCTCCATTCCTTGCCATTTCTCCTTTACCCGGTCAACTCTGTTCACCTCCGATTTCTCTCTTGCGTCTTGCCATAACCGTTCATTTCCTGCTTGTACCCGGTACCTTTCCCTTTGACACAACGCCAGTGCCCAACCCCTGCACGGGGTACACCTGTCCCGCCAACTCAGCATGCTCCAATGTCAATGGCACCGCCATGTGCACGTGCTCTGCCGGTTACCAGATGACCAACGGCCAGTGCGTTGGTGAGTGAATCTCCTTCTCGCTCCCCACGCCCATGCCAGCACTGCGTGTAGACCCTTCTCCTCCCCTGACCCATCCCCACAAACCCCTTGTTTTCCCTCCCCCTGGCCCCTGTTGGTGCGTGCAGCAATCACGGACCCCTGCACAACCACCACGTGTCCAGCCAAGGCCACGTGCAGCAACGTGAATGGCGTGGCCACGTGTGTGTGCGCCGTGGGCTACACCCTCGTCAGCGGCGCCTGCCAGCGTACGCCCCTTTCGCCCTCCCCCTTTCCCCTTCCTTCCCTTCTTGCCCCTTTCACCCTCTCGGCCCTCTCGGCCTTTCACCCTCCCACCTTCCCTCTCTCGGCCGCTGCTTTGCTCACCAACGCACCCCTTCACTTCCACGCGCACCGCTCGCCTCCCATTTTCCACTCCTAAACCCCCTGCCCTCTTCCTCCCTTTCCTTCTTCCCCCTCTCCCCCCCCTCCTCCCACCAGCGGCCGCACCCTGCTCGTTGGTGACATGCCCTGCCAACTGCACGTGCTCCTCCGCCAGCGGCGTCGCCAAGTGCGACTGCCCCAATGGTCAGTGCTGCCTCTCGTGCCCCCTCTTCCCCCGTCCTCTGCCCTGCGTCCTGCGCCTGTCTGCCTTCTCCGCTGCTTTCTCCTCGCCTTGTCCTCTCCCCGCCCCATGCCCTCATGCTCACTCCCTTGCTCACTGTTCCCTCTACCTCCGTCCCCACTTCTTCCCGCTCTTTTCCCACGAATCGCGAGACCAGACCTGTGCTACGGGGTGAAGTGCCCCGACGTCTCCAAGTGCACATTCATGCTCGGTGCGCCCGTCTGCACGTGCCCTCCGCCCTACACGCGACTCATCGACAACAAGTGCTCCAACGGTCCGTGCTGCTGCTCTGCTGCTCCCCCCTTTACCTCCTCTCCTCCTGGCCCCTTGCTCTCCGCCCCCCTTGCCCTGCTCCCTTCTCTTCTCCTGTTCTGCTCCCTGCTGCTTGCACTGCAGTTTTCCAAACCTTATCTCTCCCCCTCATTCCCTCAAGCAACTCCCTCCATGCCTCCACCACCCCCTGCGCCTCGCCCCTGCGTGCCGAGCAGCATCGTTGCCTTTCTCGGACTATCTGGACAACCAGAATGCGGCCAGGGCGGCAGTGGGCTCCATCCCCCTCGTCTGGAACGCCTCCCGTCAGTGCCTCTTGCCCCTCCTCGCCCTCCTCGTGCCTGTGCCTCTTGGCTTGGCCCTTGTGTGCGTCCTTGTGCCTCTTAGAGCCCTTGCTCTCCACACATGCACCCCTCCCTGCCGCCTCTCAAGCCCCAGTCCCCACTCCTTGCTCTCCTTGTCTCAACGCCCCTCCTCGTCCTCCTTCCCCTCGTTCTCCATGTCTCACCCTCCCCTCATGCTCGTCCCCTCATGCTCGTCCCCCTCGTGCTCATCCCAGTGGCGGCGGAGGCGCAGGCATGGGCAACAACGCTGACCAACAGCACGTACAACTGCGGGCTGTCGCACGGGGGCAACCCCGGCGAGGGGCAGAACCTGTCGGGCGGCAGTCCGGCGGGGTATTACTCGAACGGGGCGGCGGTGAGCTGGTGGGTGGGCGAGGGCGACCTGTACTCGTACGCCGTCTTCTCAGGCGGCTGCAGCACCGGCAACTGGGCTGACTGCGGCCACTACACGCAGGTCATCTGGAACAACACGCGCACTGTCGGCTGTGGCAAGGCCTCGTGCGGCACGAAAGCAGATGTGTGGGCGTGCAACTACTACCCTCCCGGCAACTACGGCGGCCAGCTGCCCTACGGTGAGCCAATTATGGCTCCATCCATCTCCACCCACCCACGCCCATAGCCAGTCTCCTTTCCTTCTTCGGCTCCCACACCTTTCCGTTCCACGCACGCCCCTCCACATCCTCACCTCTTTCTCCCTCCCCTCCATCCCTGTTCTCCTCTATCCGCCTTCTCCCCCCCCACTTCCCGCCCCAACAGTGCAAGACCCGTGCTACCGGGTGGCATGTCCGTCCACAGCAACCTGCACGGTGCGGTTTGGGCAGGCGGTGTGTGTGTGTGGGGCGGGGCAGGTGCTCGTCAACAACGCCACGTGCCAGCCCGACCCCTGCACCACCGCCTCCACCACCTGCCCCGGCAACCTCGTCTGTGACGGCTCCTCCGGCACTGCCCAGTGCGCCTGCCCCACCGGCCTCGTAGCCATCAGCAACACCACCTGTGTCCGTGAGTGCCCCTCGCCATTCCCTTCTCCCCTGCCTGCCCCATCTGCTCCCTCCGCCTCTTGCTCACCCACCCGCTCTCCGTGCTTGCTCCCCTTCACTGCACACCACCACTCATGCTTTCCACTCCACCTCCCTTCACCTTCCACTCTGCTTTTCTTTTACCTGCAGCACCGGCGTGTGTGGGGGCGGTGTGTCCGGCGCAGGCGGCATGTGCGGTGGACGGCAGCGGGTATCCGTTCTGCCAGTGCCCCGCGGGGTGGTACCTCAGCAGCAACGTGTGTGTGCAGGGCACACCCACAGCCGTCGCAGCCACCAGCCTCGCCATCTACAACACGGCGTCCTACACCTCCACGGCGCCCGCGCTGGGCCCCACGCTCGTGCGCACGGGGCTGCCCGTCAACTCCTCGCGCGGCAGCTGTGTCGACATCCCCGGCGGCATTGCCGCAGCGTCGGTGCGCGTGCTCTGGAACGTGCCCGACAGCACGGGGGCGCTCAAGCAGTCGTGCGGGCTGCTGTGGTTCTGGACCAGCGCCGCCTGCTACGGCTCCGCCACCGGCTACTACCGCCCCGCTGGGGACGTCACCAACTTCGCGTCAGTGCCATGACACCCCCTGTCCCCTGTCCCCTCCCCCCTGCCCCTTGCCCCCGGATGAGCTCGTTTTTTCGCAATGCCAGCAGCAGCTGTCTTTTTGCTGTGGTGGTCCATTGCCCTCCGTCTCTCTCTCTCAATGCTCGCCACTCACTGGTGTGCCGTGCCCCCGTCCTTGCTTGCTGTGTGCATGCAGCACCACATCGGGCAACGTGGCTCTCGTCAAGGCTGTAGCCTGCGCCATCTGACCGCCCCCCCTCCTGCTGCCACCTGATCTTACCGCCCCCTGCTGCCATGCTGCACACACCAGGCCGAATTGCACAGCTGCAGTCTTCCCCTCATCTGTGCAAGTGCTGATACGTCTGCGGAGGCTCCTTATCTGTACCATAGTTAATTCATTCATTTATCCCTCTAGTTGTGTTGTGTGTTGTCCAGCTCCATTTTTGTGACCGATCATGTGTTTACCTGGTAATAAGGACCATTCCAAGTTGGTGGCAAGGCAATTGTTGATGGCATCCGAAATTCTTGGAGGAACATTGGGGTGCACTTCAGTTCTTTCATTGGTCGGTTAAGTAACGGCTTAAAATGGCTTGTTAAGTAATGGATCGGTCGGTTCGACCATAACCCCCCAAGTCAGCGAGCATGTAACCCTTCTCTATGATCAATCGGGCATCCCCAGTGCAAATCTTATGACATTCCACCCTCCCTCATAAAGATGTCATAGAACACGGCACATCGACAGCACACATACGCATGTAACCCTTCTCTATGATCAATCGGGCATCCCCAGTGCAAATCTTATGACATTCCACCCTCCCTCATAAAGATGTCATAGAACACGGCACATCGACAGCACACATACGGTAAGGATTAGAACACGAAACCTTTGCTCTGATACTATGTCAGATTTCGAGCCACTGCACCACTTTGATAAAAGGGTTTGGGTCGATATGTATGTACATACCGTCATACCCCGGATATAAGCGCCACCCGCGGATAAGCGCCTGGCGCTTTTAATCGGCGCCCGGCGCTTATATCCGGTGCTCGATTATAAGCGCACCCCCCTGAAAAAACTTGTTTTATTATAAGCTCACGTAAACTTTAATTTTTGAATTGTGTTCGAAACACTGTAACGATTCCTACTTTAGCAGGGGAATGTGTTGCAGATTCGCTTCCCTTCACATTCGGACCCTGCACTGGGTGCGGGTCCAGTCAGCAGGAGCAGTCAGGGGCTGTCAGAAGCTGTCAGAAGCTGTCAGGAGCTGTCAGAGTGGGTGTATCTCCAGCGCGCGCGAGAAGTTTCACAGAACTTCGACTCGATTGGAAAAGGCAAGCATGAGATCTACAGCTTGGTGTTAAAAAATATATCAATTATAGATGTCGTTTTATAAACGCCGGCGCTTATAAATTTACCCGATTATAAGCCCACCCCCCCTAAAAAAACATGTTTTATTATTGCCCCCCATGGGGGTATATCCGGGGTATGACGGTAACCCCCTTGGTCAGCGAGCATGTAACCCTTCTCTGGGATCAATCGAGCCTACCCTGTTTGGTCTTCTGTCAGAAAACGTGTATGTTCCAGTAGTAATCTATTATTAACGTACCGAAAAATCAAACACAACTATACATACTATCCGTCGCAAAAATGAAGCTGGCCAACACAACCAGAGGGATCAAATGAATGAATAATGTATGATACAGATAAGAATCGTCAGCAGCTGAGGGCGAAAGGCTGCTGTTTGGTGCCGTGAGTACAGTATAGCAGCAGGGGCCGGTCAGCTGGTGCAGGCAACGGCCTTGACGAGGGCCACGTTGCCCGATGTGGTGCTGCATGCACAAAGAGAGTGGAAACAGCACAGCAGAAAGCGAGAAGTGTCAGAGACCGAAAAGTGTCAGAGAGGGCACCGGATAAACACTGCAGGCAAACGACAGCATGCGAAAGGAAGCAAAGGCGGGGGCAGGGGCGTGGCCAGGTGACTGACTCGAAGTTGGTGACATCGCCGGTGGGGCGAAAGTAGCCGGTTGCAGACCCGTAGCAGGAAGTGCTGGTCCAGAAGTACACTAGCCTGCACGACTGCTTGAGCGCCCCCGTGCTGTCGGGCACGTTCCAGAGCACGCGCACCGACGCTGCGGCAATGCCGCCGGGGATGTCGACACAGCTGGCACGCGTGGAGTTGACGGGCAGCCCCGTGCGCACGAGCGTGGGGCCCAGCGCGGGGGCCGTGGAGGTGTAGGACGCCGTGTTGTAGATGGCAAGGCTGGTGGCTGCGACGGCTGTGGGTGTGCCCTGCACACACACGTTGCTGCTGAGGTACCACCCCGCGGGGCACTGGCAGAACGGATACCCGCTGCCGTCCACCGCACATGCCGCCTGCGCCGGACACACCGCCCCCACACACGCCGGTGCTGCAGGCCCAGGCAGAGGAGGGAGGGCAGGGCGAGAGAGGCAGAGTGGAGTCAAAGTATTGAGCGGTATGCAGTGAGGAGGAGCAATCACAGAAGGGAAGAAGTAGAGCAAGAGTCAAATGAGCAGAGAAGATTGCTGAGTGAGCAAGGGGAGAGGGGTTAAAACCAGGGCTACACATCAGAAATTGCGGGGGATGGGGAACATAAATTTTGGGGGATGGGGCGAAATTTGGCCGTAATGTGGGCATCAAAGGTTAACCTCTGATGCCCAGACAGGTGAATGTGCACCCCGGCTTTAAGGGCACTCACGGACGCAAGTGTCGTTGCTGACAGGCACGAGGCCGGTGGGGCAGGCGCACTGAGCAGTGCCGGAGGAGCCGTCACAGACGAGGTTGCCGGGGCAGGTGGTGGTGCCGCTGCTGCAGGGGTCGGGCTGGCACGTGGCATTGTTGACGAGCACCTGCCCCGCCCCACACACACACACCGCCTGCCCGTACCGCACCGTGCACGTCGCTGTGGATGGACACGCCACCCGGTAGCACGGGTCTTGCACTGTTGGGGCGGGTGGAGAAGGGAGGAGGCGGAGAGAGGAGAAGAGGGATGGAACAAAAGGGAGATTGAGGTGAGGGTGGGGAGGGGCATGGGTGGAATGGAAGGGTGGGTGGAAAGGCATGGGCGTGGGTGGGGATGGATGGAGTCGGGCTCACCATAGGGCGGCTGGCCGATAACGTTGCCTGCCGGGTAGTAGTTGCAAGCCCACACGTCTGCACTCGTGCCACACGACGCCTTGGCACACCCCACCGTGCGCGTGTTGTTCCAAATGACCTGCGTGGGGAGAGGAGGCGCGGAGCAGATGAGCAATCAGCCACAGCCGCATGCAGCAACACACAGCATGCCGTTCGAAGCAGCAACCTGAAAGCACAATCTCTCCTCACCATCTCTTGTCTGACCTTTGGGCACTATACACAGGTAAGACGCAGGGAGAAGAAACAGAAGCTGACCTGCGTGTAGTGGCCGCAGGCAGAGAAGTTGCCGGTGCTGCAGCCGTTGGAGACGGCGGCCAGGCTGTAGAGGTCGCCCTCGCCCACCCACCAGCTCACCGCCTCCGCACTTGAGAATTGCCCCGCCGGTTTCCCGCCCGACAGGTTCTGCCCCTCGCCGGGGTTGCCCCCGTGCGACAGCCCGCAGTTGTACGTGCTGTTGGTCAGCACTGTCGCCCACGCCACGGCGTCCGCTTCCACTGCCGCCAGCACGAGGGGGCCACCATGAGGGGGGCCAGCAGGGGGGGGGCGAGCAGGGGGGGGCGAGCAGGGGGGGGCGAGCAGGGGGGGGCGAGCAGGGGGGTTGACACATGGAGAGTGAGGAGTGAGCATTGGGGTTGGGGAGGCGGCAGGGAGGGGTGCAGGTGTGGAGAGGGGGCGGGGTGCACGCAGTCCAAGGGGCAGGGGCATGTGAGCACGGCAACCCACTGCAACCGCACTGCACCGCAAGCGCGATGAGAGGCACAAGGACCCACACAAGGGCCAAAGCAAGAGGCAGACGCACAAGGAAGGGCGAGGTGGGCACTCACGAGTGGCGTTCCACACGAGCGGAACCGCGCCCACTGCTGCCCTGGCCGCGTTGTGGTTGTCCAGATAGTCCGAATAAGGCAACGTGTCTGCGCAGGGCGAGATGCGGAGGGTGGTGGAGGCACAGAGGGAGTTGCGTGATGGGGAGAGAGCTTGGGGGGAGAGTGGGGGTATGAGGGACAGAGCAAGAGGAGGGGAGAAGAGGGGAGCAGGAGGGCACGGGGGAGGAGCAGCAGCTGACCGTTGGAGCACTTGTTGTCGATGAGGCGCGTGTAGGGCGGAGGGCACGTGCAGACGGGCGCACCGAGCATGAATGTGCACTTGGAGACGTCGGGGCACCTCACCCCGTAGCACAGGTCTGCATGTTTACCGCAGGGCGTGGGGGGGATACAGGGGGGAAGTTGGGAGAAGGAGGTACGGAAGGCAGTGAGCAATGGAGACGGCATGAGGGGCCAGGGCAGGGAGAGAACGAGACGAGGCGAGCAAGATTGTGCAGGGCAGAGGACGAGGGGGGAGGGGAGGGCAGCACTGACCATTGGGGCAGTCGCACTTGGCGACGCCACTGGCGGAGGAGCACGTGCAGTTGGCCGGGCATGTCACCAACGAGCAGGGGTCGGCCGCTGGGAGGGGAAGAGAGAGCAGAGGATGAGAGGGAGGGGGGTGGAATAGGGGCAAGAGGAGAGTCAGGGGGGATGGGGTGCGGAGGGGGCAGGGAGCTGAGCAGGGGACGGGTGCAGTGCTGTGCGCATGGAAAAGAAAAGAGATTGTCTAAGCGGCGTGTGGGAGAGGGCGAGAGGGGCGAGAGGCAACGAGGGGAGCAGTGGAGGGCGTACGCTGGCAGGCGCCATTGACGAGGGTGTAGCCCACGGCGCACACACACGTGGCGACGCCATTCACGTTGCTGCACGTGGCCTTGGTGGGACACGTGGTAGACGCACATGGATCGGTGATTGCTGCACGCACCAGCAAGGGCCGAGGGGAGGGCGAAACGAGGGGTTGGAGGGGATGGGGATGGGTGAGAGCAGGGGAAGGCTCGACGCGGATGGAATAAGCGGCATGTGGGCATGGCTGTGGGAAGCGAGAGAATGTTGGGATTGATAAAGCGAGATTGAAGGGAGTCAACTCACCAACACACTGGCCGGCGGACATCTGGTAACCCGCATTGCACGTGCACGTGGCGGTGCCATTGACGTTGGAGCATGCTGAGTTGGCGGGGCATGAGAATCCCGCACATGGGTCGGGCACTGGCGGGAGGAGCGGCAAAGGAAGACAAGGTGGTGACACGCATGAGCCCGCGACGAGGCAGTGACACGCAAGGCGGCAGGAGATGCAAGGGGTGGAATACTGCAGCAGAGCAGACAATACGAGAGGAAACAGGGGTAAGGGGAGTGGGTGGAAGCTAAACAGCAGAGGGAAGGAAGGTGCGGGAAAGGAGCCTCACCTACGCAGGCGCCGTTGATGAGGATATAGCCGGGCAGGCACGTGCAGGTGGCGGCGCCGTTGACGACGGTGCAGTTGGCGTTGGCCTGACACGTGGTGCTCGCACACGGGTCCGATGGGGGCAGTGCTGCTAAGAAGGTATAGAGGGGCATGCGGGGGAAGGCGGAGGAGAGGGGCTGGGGAGAGCTTAAGGCAGTGGGAAGAGCAGAGGAGGGTGTGGGGAAGATGCAGCGAACGAGGAAGACAGCAGTGCCAGCACGGAACACGGGAGCAGCAGCAACAGCAGCAGGGAGCAGCGGGGAGCAGCGGGGAGCAGGGGAGCATACCGGCGCACTGGCCATTGAGCATCTGGAATCCAGCGCTGCACGTGCAGGTGGCGACGCCGTTGACGTTGCTGCACACCGAGTTGAGCGGACAGTTGGCCGTCGCACACGGGTCCGGCACTGCCATGCCACGCAGGGCACGGGGGAGCGACAAGGCAGAAGAGAGGGAGGGGGGAAATAGTGAGCGGGGAATGAGCAGGGGACAGACAGCAAAGGGGGCATTATAAGATGCAATGGTGACGTTGCGGGGGAGAGCGGAGAGGGACGGAAATCGCAGCGACAGGGAGGTGAAGTCCTCGCGACGCTCGCGGCACCCGCCATTGCACGTGCAGCCAGGCACCATCGCCAGCAACACTCACCAACGCACTGGCCGTTGACCATCTGGTAACCAGTGTTGCATGTGCACGTGGCGACACCGTTGACGTTTGAGCATGCTGAGTTGGTGGGACAGGTGTACCCCGTGCATGGGTCGGGCACTGGTATTTGGAGGGGGGAAGGCAAGGAAACGGGCAAGCGAAAACAATGAGGTCAAAGGCCATAGAGAAATTGGAGGTGAGGAGTGGAGTGGGGACAGAGGGAGGGAGTGGAGAGGAGAGGAGGTGGAGAGAGTAGGAAAGAGAGAGTAAAGGCAAAGGAGAGAAGAGGGCAGGGTGGGGATTGACGCAGTGAGATTGAGGGGGGTTGACTCACTCACCAACGCACTGGCCGTTGACCATCTGGTAACCAGCATTGCATGTACACGTGGCGACGCCATTAACGTTGGAGCATGTTGAGTTGGCGGGACAGGTGTACCCCGTGCACGGATCTGTACCGCGTGGGGGCAGAAAGGGCAGATGTAACGCCTGTGGGCTGTGTTAATGGGCATTCCGCTGCGCCAAATAACACCCTCGTTTTGACCCAGTGGGTAGCGAGGTGTTATCGAGGTGTTATAGCAGAAGAGAGTGAGAAGGCGGATTGCAGAGCATTCATGCTGCATTTCTAACCATAACGCTCACTCACCAACGCATTGCCCGTTGACCATGCTGTATCCGGCGTTGCATGTGCACACGGCGGCACCGTTGACGACGGAGCACGCGGCGTTGGCGGGGCAGGTCTTGGTGGCGCAGGGGTACGTGTTGGTGGCGATGGCGGCCTGACACGAGATGGACCTTCCCACCGCGATGACGCCGCTCGCATTCCTGCACGCGGTCAACGCAGTCAACGCAGTCAATGCAGCCAGAGTCAGTCAACGCAGTCAACGCGGTCAACAGCAAGCGCGGAAGCAGACGAGGAGTGTCAGCGGTGGGAAGGAATGCGAGCGGGAGCATGAGCGCGCAAGTGTTGAGGGGCGGGGGGGGGGGGGGTGAGGGGCGGGGCGCGGCTCACTTGTTGCTGGTGGTGGCGTAGGAGAAGTTGTTGGGGTTGGCGTTGGCCCACCCTCCAGGGATCTGATAACCGGAGCCGGAGCAGCAGCAGTTGGGTTTGTCCCAGAAGAAGAGCTTGCCGCACACCAGGTGGTCCGCCACGCCGTCGTTCACGTTCCACATGATGCGCACCGACCCTATCGTGCCGTTGAACGCGCCCGCCAGGTTCACGCACGCGCTCGTGTTCGGCGCCGCGCCGCGTAGCACGGCCGGCGCGAGCGTTGTGGGATTATTGGTGTAGTTGGGTTGGTTGTAGATGACGACATTGGTGCCGACCTCCGCCCAGCTGGCGGCCGGCGCGCACACGCCGTTGATGATGGCCTGCCCCGCCGCGCACTTGCAGAAGGGGTAGCCGCTGCCGTCCACCGCGCACGTGGCGCCCGCCGGACACACCACGCCCGCGGGACACGACGCTGGAAGGGGGGAGGGGGATGGGGCGGAGCAAAGCTCGACATTAGAATGGCGCGAGCCAAAATAATTGACGCTTGTTGGCAAAGCTGTCAAGATTTATCGTTGAACGACATTTTCCCGCCCGTGAAATCCGCAGTAATGCGGGCGTGAAGGACGGGCGCACTCACTTTGCAGCTCGCGACGGCTGCTGCTACCCGCGGCGGCGAGGCGAGGCGAAGCTAGTAAACACGCGTGCAGCAGAAGCAGAAACGCTACGCGCTTCATGCTCTCGGTCCCTGGTCGAGTCGATTGCAATGCGGTGGTGGTGCGATGTATGAGTGGAGCAGCTGTTCAGAGTGGCGAGGCGAAGCAGGGAGGACTGTGAGATAAGTGGTTCGGAATGTGTGTGGCTCTCCTTATCACCGCTGCGTGATAAGGTGTGTGATGTGATCAATGGTTGCGATGGGGCTGTACCCGTGCTGCTGGGCGCACGAGGGATGGGCTTAGTGAATTGGATGGAATAGCCAAATTCGCCGGGCAAGGTTGGGCATGAGCTGAAGCGCTCTGTATTTACACTTAGAAAGTTATAAATATACAGCGAGTTTGCTGCAGGGAGACGGGTGGGGAAGGTACTGTACAGTACCACATGGGAGTGCTTGTCAGCCCACTTGGATGTCGTGTGTGCATTCGACGGGGAGAGTGGGTAGGGGCAAGCGGTGTGAGCTTTACTGTACACGTACAGCAACATTGCCCCTTTTTCATGCTAACGGCCAGGTCAGACCAACAGACGGCTCCGTTTTTCCTCGCCTGCACTCGAGGTTGTTGGATCTGTGCATTGTGCTTCAAAATTGCGGCGCACAAACTGTATGGGTGCGACTCGTAAATTCCCCAAATTTCGGTGCAAGTGCTGCTGGCTCGTGTGAGGTTGGGGTCTGCAGGAATTTGGTAATCACGAAAATCACGAAATGTTCGAAAACAGGTTTGACGTGTTCGCTTATCGTAAAGAGCGTCATTGCGAAAGTCGCTCAAGTCTGACCCCTTCAATGACACGTTTGTGGTTGGAGTCGAATTCATGCGCACATCTGCAAACACTATCATTCACTTTCAGCAAGTTCGCGATATCAGCGAAATATTTTTCAAGTACCATTCTCATGGGTACTTCCCATTACAAATTTTAAGAAATAACATAAGCCTCTAGCATCTTTTATTCAGAGGATTACGGAACCTACGCTAGCCCCCTCAACAAGTTGAATACGGTCCTTTATTTCCAGATTATCCAACACAACTGTACACAACCTTTTTCACAAAAATGAGGCTGGGCAACACAACTAGAGATATTGAATAAATGAATCACCTATGGTACAAATTAGAAGCATAAAACATGGATCAACAGTTTTCCAGGAGCGAAGAAGATTGTAGCTGTACAGTGTGGCCCTGTGGATGCATGGTGGCAGCAGGAGGCGGTCAGATGGCGCATGCAACTGCCTTCACCAAGGCCACGTTCCCCGACGTAGTGCTGCATGGACAAGGGAGAGGAAGAACAGCAAATAAGAGAGGCAACGAGTGTGAGAGAGGGAGGGCAATGGACCACCACAGGAAAAGGACAGCAGCTGCTAGCATTGAGAGAAGAAACACAGCGGGGGGCACGGGTCAGGGGGCAGGGCATCAGCTGGAGAGGGGGGGTGAGGGCACTGACGCGAAGTTGGTGATGTCTCCAGCAGGGCGATAGTAGCCGGTGGCAGAGCCGTAGCAGGCGGCGCTGGTCCAGAACCACAGCAGCCCGCACGACTGCTTGGGCGCCCCCGTGCTGTCCGGCACGTTCCACAGCACGCGCAGCGACGCCGCCGTGATGCCGCCGGGGATGTCGACACAGCTGCCGCGCGAGGAGTTGACGGGCAGCCCCGTGCGCACGAGCGTGGGGCCCAGCGCGGGGGCCGTGGAGGTGTAGGACGCCGTGTTGTAGATGGCAAGGCTGGTGGCTGCGACGGCTGTGGGTGTGCCCTGCACACACACGTTGCTGCTGAGGTACCACCCCGCGGGGCACTGGCAGAACGGATACCCGCTGCCGTCCACCGCACATGCCGCCTGCGCCGGACACACCGCCCCCACACACGCCGGTGCTGCAGGTAAAAGAAAAGCAGAGTGGAAGGTGAAGGGAGGTGGAGTGGAAAGCATGAGTGGTGGTGTGCAGTGAAGGGGAGCAAGCACGGAGAGCGGGTGGGTGAGCAAGAGGCGGAGGGAGCAGATGGGGCAGGCAGGGGAGAAGGGAATGGCGAGGGGCACTCACGGACACAGGTGGTGTTGCTGATGGCTACGAGGCCGGTGGGGCAGGCGCACTGAGCAGTGCCGGAGGAGCCGTCACAGACGAGGTTGCCGGGGCAGGTGGTGGTGCCGCTGCTGCAAGGGTCGGGCTGGCACGTGGCGTTGTTGACGAGCACCTGCCCCGCCCCACACACACACACCGCCTGCCCGTACCGCACCGTGCACGCTGCTGTGGACGGACACGCCACCCGGTAGCACGGGTCTTGCACTGCAAGGGGGTGAGGGCGGGGGGGGACGCGGAGAGGGAGATTGAGGTGAGGGCGGGAATGGGCGGGAAGGGAAAAGGGTGGGCGCCAAGCAAGGCAAGGAGATTGGCCATGCGCGTGGGTGGGTGGAGATGGATTGAGGCATAGATGGCTCACCATAGGGCAGCTGGCCGCCGTAGTTGCCGGGAGGGTAGTAGTTGCAGGCCCACACATCTGCCTTGGTGCCACAGGACGCCTTGCCACAGCCGACGGTGCGTGTGTTGTTCCAGATGACCTGCGTGTAGTGGCCGCAGTCAGCCCAGTTGCCGGTGCTGCAGCCGCCTGAGAAGACGGCGTACGAGTACAGGTCGCCCTCGCCCACCCACCAGCTCACCGCCGCCCCGTTCGAGTAATACCCCGCCGGACTGCCGCCCGACAGGTTCTGCCCCTCGCCGGGGTTGCCCCCGTGCGACAGCCCGCAGTTGTACGTGCTGTTGGTCAGCGTTGTTGCCCATGCCTGCGCCTCCGCCGCCACTGGGATGTGAGGGGCGAGGGGAGGCATGGAGAGGGAGGAGTGAGGGTTGGAGTCTGTGAGGCGGTAGGGAGGGATGCATGTGTGCACAGCAAGCTCGTTGGGGGGCACAAGGGCCAAACCAAGAGGCAGAGGCAGCCAAACCGAGAGGCAGATAGACATTCACGGGAGGCGAGGTACAAGGACGGGCAAGAGGCACTGACGGGAGGCGTTCCAGACGAGGGGGATGGCGCCCACTGCCGCCCTGGCCGCGTTCTGGTTGTCCAGATAGTCCGAATAAGGCAACGATGCTGCACACAGGGGAGAGAGAGGCGTTGGGGTGGTGGAGGCACGGAGGGAGTTGCGTGAGGGAGTGAGGGAGTGAGAGAGAGAGAGAGAGCAAGGCTTGGAAAGCTGCAGTGCGAGCAGCAGGGAGCATCACAGGAGAAGAGTAGGGAGGAGGGCAGGGGGGAGGAGGGCAGGGGGGAGGAGGGCAAGGGGGGAGGAGGGCAGGGGGGAGGAGGGGAGCAGCACAGACGGACCGTTGGAGCACTTGTTGTCGATGAGGCGCGTGTAGGGCGGAGGGCACGTGCAGACGGGCGCACCGAGCATGAATGTGCACTTGGAGACGTCGGGGCACCTCACCCCGTAGCACAGGTCTGGTCTCGCGATTCGTGGGGGGTGTGGGGGATAGGGGAGCGGTACAAAGGCGAGTCAGCAAGTGAAGCGGCAGGGATAAGGAGGGGAGAGGGAGGGGAAGAATACAAAGCAAGGAGAGCAGTGATTAAAGGAGGGCAGAGAGGGCAGGACGCAGGGCGGAGGATGGGGGAGAGCGGGGGGGAACGGGAGGGCAGCACTGACCATTGGGGCAGTCGCACTTGGCGATGCCATTGGCTGAGGAGCACGTGCAGTTGGCCGGGCATGTCACCAACGAGCAGGGGTCAGCCGCTGGTGGGAGGGGAGGGAGAGTGGGTGGGGGAGAAGAGAAGAGGGGAAGAGTAGTGAGCAGGTGGGGTGAGGAGGGGAGCAGGGCGATGCAGAGGGCGATAGAAGGGGTGCGTGCACTGGCGAGCGAGGCAGCAAGCACGTGTGGCGAGGCAGCAAGCACATGTGGCGAGGCAGCAAGCACATGTGGCGAGGCAGCAAGCACATGTGGCGAGGCAGCAAGCACATGTGGCGAGGCAGCAAGCACATGTGGCGAGGCAGCAAGCACATGTGGCGAGGCAGCAAGCACGTGTGCCGAGGCAGCAAGCACGTGTGCCGAGGCAGCAAGCACGTGTGCCGAGGCAGCAAGCATGTGTGCCGAGGCAGCAAGCACGTGTGCCGAGGCAGGAAATGGAGACGGCCTTAGCTGCGGGTGGGTGAGGGAGGGAGTGCTAGAGTGACGAGAAGGGCAGGGGGGATAACGAGCGGAGGGGGAGATGTGGGGAGGGGCGAGGAGAGGTGGGGAGGGGCGAGGAGAGGTGGGGAGAGCGTACGCTGGCAGGCGCCATTGACGAGCGTGTAACCCACGGCGCACACACACGTGGCGACGCCATTCACGTTGCTGCACGTGGCCTTGGCGGGACACGCGGTGGTTGTGCAGGGGTCCGTGATTGCTGCACGCACCGGCAGGGCCCAGGGGAGGGGGGGGAATGGGGAGTAACGGGGGGGATGGAGAGGATGAGAGAAGGCAGGTGACGGCTCGATGTGAATGTGCGTGCATGCAGGTATAATCGACATGCATGCGTTCATGGGCGTGCGAAGCGAGAAGGAGCTTTACTCACCGACGCACTGGCCGGCGGACATCTGGTAGCCCGCATTGCATGTGCACGTGGCGACGCCGTTGACGTTGGAGCAAGCTGAGTTGGCGGGACACGAGAATCCCGCGCATGGGTCGGGCACTGGCGGGAGGAGCGGCAGCGGGAGGCAACGCGGGGACACGCAAGGTGGCGGAAGGAGGAGGAGATGAGAAGTGCGGAACGGAGCAGCGAAGGTATGACCGGGGAGAGGAGGGGGGGGGGGGGGGGGGGGGGGGGGGAGATTCTAGAGGAGGGGATGCAGAGAGGCGTAGGATAGCATTAAGCAGCAGGTGCTGCGAGCAGGGGAGGCGGGCAGGGGAAAGGAGCCTCACCTACGCAGGCGCCGTTGACGAGGTTATAGCCGGGCAGGCACGTGCAGGTGGCGGCGCCGTTGACGACGGTGCAGTTGGCGTTGGCCTGACACGTGGTGCTCGCACACGGGTCCGATGGGGGCAGTGCTGCTCGCACAGGGTGGAGGGGGAGGGGAAGGGAAGAGGGTGAGGCAGCGGGGGAAGGTGCAGCGAACAGCGGGAGAGAACACTGGCAGGAAAGGGAGGGAAGAGAGAGATGGGGAGGGAAGTAAACAGCAGCAGCAGGAGATGCGGCAGGGAGCATACCGGCGCACTGGCCGTTGAGCATCTGGAATCCAGCGCTGCACGTGCAGGTGGCGACGCCGTTGACGTTGCTGCACACCGAGTTGAGCGGACAGTTGGCCGTCGCACACGGGTCCGGCACTGCCATGCCACGCAGGGCGCGGGGGAGCGACAAGGCAGAAGAGAGGGAGGGGGGAATGAGCAGGGAGGAGCAGGGGCAGGACCAGGGGCAGGGGCAGGCAGGGCAGGGGATAGAGAGCAGACGGGATGGTATAAGATGTCATGGAGACGAGGCGAGGGAGAGAGGTGACGAATGGAAATCGCAACGCTCGCCATTGAACGCGCAGCAAGGCACCAACTACTGTAACACTCACCAACGCACTGGCCGTTGACCATCTGGTAACCAGTGTTGCACGCGCACGTGGCGACGCCATTGACGTTCGAGCATGCTGAGTTGGCGGGACAGGTGTACCCCGTGCACGGGTCAGGTACTGGCGTGAGGGGAGAGGGCAAGGGCACACGCAGGCAAAACCGTTTTGGCCAGAGGCACGGGAGAAATCGGGCTAGGGGTAGGAGTGGACAGGAGAGGGGAGGAGGCGGAGAGAGTGCGGGCGAGGAGGTGCAATGGCGGAGAGAGTGCGGGCGAGGAGGTGCAATGGCGGAGAGAGTGCGGGCGAGGAGGTGCAATGGCGGAGAGAGTGCGGGCGAGGAGGTGCAATGGCGGAGAGAGTGCGGGCGAGGAGGTGCAATGGCGGAGAGAGTGCGGGCGAGGAGGTGCAATGGCGGAGAGAGGTGGGGGAGGCTTGGAGAGCGAAGGTGGCGATTGGCTGATGAGATTCAATAAGAGTTAACTCACCGACGCACTGGCCGTTGACCATCTGGTAACCAGTGTTACACGTGCACGTGGCGACGCCGTTGACGTTGGAGCATGCTGAGTTGGCGGGACAGGTGTACCCCGTGCACGGGTTGGGCACTGATGATTGGGAGAGGGGAGCAAAAAAATTGGCGGAGAAGGTCTAAGCGAGAGGCAAGGGAGGAAATGGAGGTGAGAGGTAAAGAATGAGGGAAGGAGCGAATGAAAACAGGGAGGGGGAAGCGGAGATGAGTTGTACTGGGAATGGTGAAGAGTTAAGTGAAAAAAGAAAAAGGAAAAAAAAAAAAAGACGCGAGGGGAGGATGGTTAGGGGGGGGGGGGGGGGGGGGGGGGGGGGGGGGGGGGGGGGGATGTCAAATGAAAGAGAAGGGAGTTGACTCACCAACGCACTGGCCGTTGACCATCTGGTAACCAGTGTTACACGTGCACGTGGCGACGCCGTTGACGTTGGAGCATGCTGCGTTGGCGGGACAGGTGTACCCCGCGCAAGGGTCGAGCACTGGGGGAGGCGGGAGAAGGGCAAGGGAACAAGCGAGAAGAAGCGATTTGGCCAGATGCAAGAGAGAAACCGGAGGTGAGGAGAGGAGAGCGGGGGAAGGAGAAATGGCCGAGGCAGGGAGTGGAGACGGGAGGAGCAGAAAATGGGATTCATAAGCAAGATCAAAGGGAGTTAACTCACCAACGCACTGGCCGGCGGACATCTGGTAACCCGCATTGCACGTGCACGTGGCAACGCCATTGACGTTGGAGCATGCTGAGTTGGCGGGACATGTGTATCCCGCGCAGGGGTCAGGCACTGGCGGGAGCAGAAGAGGGAGAAGGCGGAGAAAAGAATGAGGACGCGGATTGCAGGGCGCCCAGAATTGAGCCGAACTGTCAACCATGACGCTGACTCACCAACGCATTGCCCGCCGACCATGGTGTATCCAGCGTTGCACGTGCACACGGCGGCACCGTTGACGACGGAGCACGCGGCGTTGGCGGGGCAGGTCTTGGTGGCGCAGGGGTACGTGTTGGTGGCGATGGCCGCCTGGCACGAGATGGACATGCCGGCCGCGATGATGCCGCTCGTCGTCCTGCACTCGGTCAACGCAGCCAGAGTCAGTCAACGCGGTCAACGGCAAGCATGGAAGCGGTCGGAAAATATACAACGGAGGAAATACGAGTGCACGCGGAACTGCGAGCGGGCAAGGGCGGGCGGGCGGGTGGAGTGGAGGGGCGGGGCGGGGCGCGGCTCACTTGACGCTGGTGGTGGCGTAGGTGAAGGTGTTGGGGTTGGCGGCGGTCCACCCGCCGGGGATCTGGTAGCCCGAGCCGGAGCAGCAGCAGTTGGGTTTGTCCCAGAAGAAGAGCTTGCCGCACACCAGGTGGTCCGCCACGCCGTCGTTCACGTTCCACATGATGCGAAACGACCCCACCGTCCCGTTGAACCCCGCCGGCAGGTTCACGCACGCGCTCGTGTTCGGCGCCGCGCCGCGCAGCACGGCCGGAGCGAGGGTGGAGGGCGAGTTGACGTAATTGCCCTTATTGTAGATCACGACGTTGGTGCCGACCTCCGCCCAGCTGGCGGCCGGCGCGCACACGCCGTTGATGATGGCCTGCCCCGCCGCGCACTTGCAGTAGGGGTAGCCGCTGCCGTCCACCGCGCAAGACGCGCCCGCCGGACACACCACGCCCGCGGGGCACGACGCTGCGGAGGGGAAGGGAAATGGGGAGGGGGAACACGGGTGCGAGTTAACGACACTGGGTGCTCCGAGTCTCGCATGCATAACTCGCATACTATGCGAGGACCGGCAAACTAACCTTGCAACTCGCGGCGGCTGCCTGCGGCGGCGAGGCGATGTGAAGCTAGTAGTAGACATGTGTGCAGCAGAAGTAGAGACGCGACGCGCTTCATTCTCTCAGTCCTTGGTTGATCGCAGGCAATGTGGTGGTGGGCGATGTGGAGCCGCTGGTCGGGGTATCGAAGCAGGGAGGACTGGGAGAAAAGTGGTTGGAAATGTGGTATGTGATGTTGCTGGATGACCGTGTAAACCTCTCTCAATTTACAGGCGGTCGGGGAGTTTCCGATTTGAAAGTACACACAGGACAGGGTTCGCTGCGGGCGAGGCGCTTGACATCCGCACCCCACTTGGACGTCTTGCCCGCATTTCGACGGGGAGAGCGGATAGGGGCAAGGGGTGCGAGCTTTCCCACGCACACGTACAGTAACACTGCCCCGTTTCATGCTAACGGCCAGGTCAGACCAACAGACGGCTCCGTTTTTCTTCACTGCGCACTCGAGGTTGTTGAATCTGTGCGCTAGTGCGATGCGAACAAACTGCACTGCTGTACACCCCGAAGTCGAGTGGGTGTGATCTGTGAATCTCCAATTCCGATCAGAGCAAATGCTGCTGGCTTCGTGTCGGGTCGCGGTCTGCATGAATTTGGTGGGCGCTGTACAGTACTGTAGGCCCTCAACAAAGGAAGGTTACATAAATTTCCAGCGGAACTCGGAATAAGTACGGAAACTCAGAAGCTCGATAAATTTTCCGCGGAACTGGACCTCATCTCGGCTACAGTGCACAATGGGTAGTTTGTGCAGTAGAAACAGAGGGATGAGGGCAGCTGAAGCAGTGCTGTTTCACCAGGTGGTACAGCTGAATACAAAATGTGAAGCAAGCATTCGAAAATATAATGTGCTGCCTGAATGTGGTTCTTTGCGACGGTGGGAATGTGGTATTTGCGACGATGTGATAATTTGTTAACCAACGGCGCGAAAGTTGGGCGAAAGTTGGGTGAATTCGAAAGTTGGTTTACGCTGACTTGAACCGGTCAGCAAGGGAAACCCCAAAGAACATCCCTAGGGCCCCTTCGCTAACGGACGCATCCACCACACATCCTGCACATGTGCGAATTCAATGCCTGACTCGTCAGCATGTTGCACGTAACGTGCGCCCTCATGTTTCCTTGCAGCAAGACCTGTAACGCTCCCTGTAGGACGTAAATGGCGGCGGATGCTGGAGCAGTTCCTGCTGCTACGCCTCTGGTTGGTTGTTCCTGTCTTGTTTTGATGATGCCCATTTCAAATACACTTCTCTGAAATGAGTTTCCACCATCTGTTACGCAATCGATTTTCATTCATTAACACGCTCATACAAACTAAACGTTACGCATGTAAGTCTTCACATCCAAGAACGTCCGACCCTAGTTCTACAGGAAAGAATCTCTTCGCAGATTCACTCAGCCCAATATTAATGGAATAAACGATTGCAACGGTTGCTTTATACTACATTGAGCTTGGATTACATTGAGCTCGTACACACACATGGGTATTGTGAAAGTGTACTTAGGCTGACTGGCAAAGGCAGCGTTATCATTTCATATGGGAGGCAGCGTTATCATTTCATATGGATTGTAGTACATCGTTCTCGTCTTATATAAATCTACATAACAGCATACACAATGGGTGGGCGAGTGGAAAATTAGAACTACAATTTTGAAAATGAAAACGTGGGTGGGGACGAATGTCCCCACGTCCCTCTTTTGTAGGCAAAAGAGGGTGAGTAGCGCTTCGGCGCTACCTTTGCTGTGTTGGCCACGTACCCCTTTTCACAATACAAAATTTTAGAAAGTGTTACATTTCATTACACTTTCAAAAATTATCATATTGTGAAAGTGTACTTAGGCTGACTGGCAAAGGCAGCGTTATCATTTCATATGGGTCTTCTGAGGCAAGTGCAGTCGGGGCTGGCGGTGTCGTTCGATTGACAGCTGATGCGTAGCGGGCGAGGGAGCCGTCGAAGGATCCTGCAATTGCGTAGAGAGGGAGATGAGCTGATCCTGCGCGATTGTAACGTACATCTCCTTCGCGCTGTCGCTGCGCCATCGGCCCATGCGTTTGAAGAGCCGGTCAGGAACTCCGAGGCTTGCCGCCGCCGTGGCTGCGCCTTTGCGGAATGAGTGGGTTCCGATGTGCGCGACATCCAGTCCAGCTTGTTAAATTGTAATGTGTTATATGTTGGTAGGCTGTAGTGGGGTAGCCAATATGGGGTACAACCCCAACTAGGGTTTGCTACTTGTACCCAACTGTTTCATTCAATGCACCATTCTTGCCTAGTCCTGTTGACATGGTATTCAGAGCAGGAGGTCCCTAGGACCTACCGACCGTTTTTTTAGGGCCCACCACCGCTCGCATGCGGTTACCACGCTACCCCGTGCCCTAGCCTCGTAGCGCCCTCGTGCGCCCTCGTTAGCGCCCTCGCGCGCCCTCGTTAGCGCCCTCGCGCGCCCCTCATTAGCGCCCTCGTGTGCCTCTCGTTAGCGCCCTCGTGCGCCTCTCGTTAGCGCCCTCGTGCGCCTCTCGTTAGCGCCCTCGCGCGCCCTCGTTAGCGCCCTCGTTAGCGCCCTCGTTAGCGCCCCTCGTTAGCGCCCTCGCCCGCCGCGCTGCCCGTTGCGCTGCCCGCCGCGCTGCCCGCCAGTAGCGCCGCCCATCCGCCGCGCTATCCGCTCGCGCTGCCCGCTCGCAGCGTCGCCCGCTCGCCGCGTCGCCCGCTCGCCGCGCCGCTCGCCGCTCGCCGCGCCGCCCATCCGCCGCGCTATCCGCTCGCGTCGCCCGCTCGCAGCGTCGCCCGCCCGCCGCGCTGCCCGCTTGCAGCGCCGCCTGCCCGCCGCGCTGCCCGCTTCGTAGCCCGCCCGCCGTGCTGCCCGCTTGCAGCGCCGCCTGCCCGCCGCGCTGCCAGCTTCGCCACCCGTCCGCCGCGCTGCCGCTCACAGCGCCGCCTGCCCGCCGCGCTACCTGCCACGCTGCCCGCTCAGAGCGCCGCCCGCCCGCCGCGCTCCCCACCGAGCTACCTGCTTGCAGCGCTGCGGCAGCTTGCTTTGCTCAGTCGCACTGTCGCCATGGCTTCCATCCGCGTGCTGTCGTTCGATGCTGAGGGCCGCCCTGTGCAGTTCACCACTTGGCTAGATGACCTGCAGCTGTTCCTCCTGAGCGATAGCAAGGAGCATGTGTCGCTCTATGACTACGCGTCTGGTGCAGCGCCTGCCCCTCCCGCCACAGCTGAGCTTAGTGTTCGTTCCCACTGGCAGACTCGTGACGCAGCTGCTCGCCTAGCCATTCGCAGTCACCTGCCGTTAGCTGAGCTCGAGCATTTTGGCGACTGCAAATCCGCTAAGGCCCTGTACGACGCTGTTGTTACTCGCTACTCCTCGCCTGCCACAGCCGAGCTTAGCCGCCTCATGCTGCCTTACCTGTTCCCTGACCTGTCCACCTTTGCTACAGTCGCCGATCTTATCACCCACCTTCGCACTAGTGATGCTCGCCTGCGTGCCGCCCTTCCCACCGAGTTCTGCACTAAGAACCCCCCTCCACTGTACTGGACACTCCACTTCATAGTCACCCGTCTCCCTGACACCCTCCGCTCAGTTCGAGACCACTTCCTTGCTCGCTGTCCCACTGAGCTCATAGTCGCCCTCCTAGAGGAGAAGCTGCTAGCGGCCGAGAAGACCATTGTAGCTGTCGGTGCTGCTCGTGGCGCTCCTCGCACCCCCATCTTTGAGGGGTGTTCTCCCTCTCCCCTCGCTCCCTCCTACGCTACTGCTGCTGCTGTTGACTTCCTTGGTGCTGAGTCTGCTGGCGCTGCTTCTGCTCCTGGTGGGAGGCGCCGCACCGGCAAGGGCAAGGGGGGCAAGGGTGGCGGGGGTGGCGCTGGGGGGGGAGGAGGTGGGGGAGGTGGGGGGGGAAGGCAGTGCTGGAGGGAGCGGTGGCGGGAGTGCTGGTGGGAGTGGGGTCGGCAGCGGAGGCGGGGGCGGCGGAGGGAGCAGTGGCGGTGGTGGCGGCGATGGCGGTGGCGTCGGTGGTCGGAGTGGAGGCACTGGCTCGGGCCAGAGCTCCCAGCAGCAGCAGCGTCCCCAGACGACCCAGCAGCTTCGTGAGTGGCTTGCTCAGCGTGGGACGTCGGGGGGCAGTGTCCGCTGTTCCTATGTCATTCGCACAGGTGACCGCAAGGGACAGACGTGTGGGAAGTTCCACACCCCGTACCGCTGCTTCTCCCGCCTTGACGACGCTTGGCGTGAGGAGATGGGCGAGGATGTTGAGCGCCCCCGCTGGGCGGAGCTGATGAGGGCTGGTGTTGATATCTTTGCTCTTGACTATGATGCTATTATTGCTGCTATGTATGCATTGACTGTTAGTGCCGAGGGAGACTGTTACTTGTGTGTGCCGCCTGACCCAGGTATAGAGCCCGCTGCCCTAGGTACTAGTGAGTCTGCTCTCTCTGGTATGGTGCCCTCTGTGGCTGCTCCCTCCGGTACTGTCCCTGCTGCTTGTGAGTCTGCTCTCTCAGGTACAGCACCCACAGAGACTGCTCTCTCAGGCACTGCACCGGCTGAGACCTGTCACACCTTCACCCTTGACTCAGGTGCTTCCCGCTGTTTCTTTCGTGACCGTACTGAGCTCACACCGCTTCCTGCACCGGTCCCAGTCTCCTTGGCTGACCCCTCTGGGGGCCCAGTCCTTGCACGGTCCACCACTGTGCTCCCGTGTCCGGCGGTTCCGTCTGGCTCGTTGTCGGGTTTCCACCTCCCCTCGTTCTCGACGAACCTGGTGAGCAACGCTGTCATCCAGGATCAGTGGGTTGACACCTTTACCCCTGGAGGACAGCGTGTGGCGATCCTCACGTGCTCCAGGTCCGGCCGTCACCTGGCTACGTTTACCCGTCAGCCGGGGTCGAGTCTCTACACACTGACCACTGCGTCTCCTCAGGTCGCTGCTGTCGGTCAGGTGTCCGCGTCAGGTCTGGTGGCCCACGCCTGTGAGTGTCGTTCCCTGTCGCACCAGACTCTTCTCTGGCACCACCGCCTGGGTCACCCCTCCTTGCCACGCCTCCGTGGCATGCACCGTCGCCACCTTGTGTCTGGTCTTCCCAGGTCCCTCCCTCCCCTCCCTGCCTCGCCTGCGCCGCCTTGCCTTCCTTGCGTCGAGGGGCGGCAGCGCGCCGCTCCTCACTCCTCCTCGTTCCCCCCGACAGAGGCTCCTCTGCAGACCCTCCACCTGGACGTGTGGGGCCCAGCCCGCGTTCGTGGTCAGGGCGGTGAGCGGTACTTTTTGCTGGTTGTCGACGACTACTCGCGTTACACCACGGTCTTCCCCTTGCGCACCAAGGGTGAGGTCCCTGCTGTTCTGATCCCTTGGATCCGCACAGTTCGTCTCCAGCTCCGCCGCCGTTTCCGGACGGATCTTCCTGTCCTGCGTCTGCACTCTGACAGAGGTGGTGAGTTCTCCTCCGACCTCTTGAGGACCTTCTGTCAGGCGGAGGGCATCGAGCAGACCTTCACGCTTCCGGACTCCCCACAGCAGAATGGGGTTGCTGAGCGCCGCATTGGCCTGGTCATGGAGGTCGCTCGTACCTCCTTGGTCCACGCGGCGGCTCCCCATTTTCTGTGGCCGTTTGCTGTCCGGTACGCTGCGCATCAGCTCAACCTCTGGCCCCGTGTCTCCTTGCCGGAGACCTCGCCCACACTGCGTTGGACGGGGGAGGTTGGCGATGCGTCGCGCTTCCGGGTGTGGGGTGCTCGTGCCCTTGTCCGCGATACGTCCGCGGACAAGCTCTCCTCCCGCACGCTTCCCTGTGTCTTCCTTGGCTTTGTCCCTGACGCGCCTGGCTGGCAGTTTTACCACCCCACCTCGCGCCGGGTCTTCGCCTCTCAGGACGTCACCTTTGACGAGTCGGTCCCTTTTTACCGTCTCTTCCCCTACCGCACTGCCCCCCTCCCTCCCCCGCCGCTTTTCCTTGCTCCTGGTCCCCCTCCGGTAGACCCCCTCCCCCCTCAGGGTCCTGCTCCTTCAGGTGTCTCTCAGGTAGACCCTCCTCCCGTCGCTGAGCCTGTCGAGGTCACAGGTGACTCAGGTGCTGCTGCAGGTGGTGCTGCTGGGAGTGCTGAGCCTGGGGGTGCTGAGCCTGCGGGTACTGAGCCTGGGGGTGCTGGGGCTGCGGGTGCTGGGACTGCGGGTGCTGGAGCTGGGGGTACTGTGCCTGAGAGTTCGGCGCCTGGGGGTGCTGAGCCTGGGGGTGCTGCGACTGGGGGTGCTGAGCCTGCGTGTACGGAGTCTGGGGGTGCTGAGCCTGGGGGTGCTGCGCCTGAGGGTACTGAGCCTGGGGGTGCTGCTACTGAGCCTACGGAGCCTGGGGTTGCTGCGTCTGGGGGTGCTCTTCCTGGCGGTACGAGAGCTGCTGGAGCTGACGACACTGGAGCTGACGGTTCTGGACACGGTGGTCCTGCTGGTTCTGGAGGTGCTGGCGAGGGGAGGTCTGACGCTGCTGGGGCCTCTGGTGCTGACGTCGTCGACTCGGGGGGTGCTGCGGCGGAGGGTGCTGGTGCTACGGGTGCTGACGGTGCTGGCGGAGCTCCGCTGTCGCGCCTGTTCTTTGCCCCTCCGTCGCCGTCGGCTTTGCCGCCGCCTGACACGGTGCTTCGCCAGGTTCTTTCCCTCCCGTCTTCCACTGGCCTTCCCCTCCAGCCTGGCTCCCCCCTCCCTGCTCCTGTGCCTTACACTGCACAGCCGGACTCGCTTACGGAGCGTCGTGAGCCTACGTCTCGTCCTGCCTCGCCTGTTCGCGCTGCTCGCACTGCTCGCACTGGTCCCACTGGCCGTCGTGTCGCGCGTCCGCGTCCTCCTCCTGTTCCTGGCACGCACATTATGGCACTTCGTCCTTCCACTGGTCCACAGCGTGTCCCCCTACCGTCTCCACCTGCGTCTTCTCTTCCTGACGTTCCCGACCCTGAGTCTGACAGTGTTCGTGCTGCCCACCCTACTGTCACGCGTCTTCTCGCCACTGTTGTCACTGACCCGTCGTTTGAGTCTTCTGCTGCGTCTGCCCTGGTCGCTGAGCTTGTCGACTTTGCAGCTGACTCTCGCCTCGACTACGCCGCCAGTCTTGTTGCTGGGTCTGAGTCTGTCTGTCCTCCGTCCGTCGGGGGTGAGTGTGCTCTTGGCACGGACGTCCTTGAGGACAGGCAGGAGGACTTTGACTCTCTTGCGGCTGCTGTACCTCATCTCGTGGCCTGGTTGCTTGCCCCTGAGGGAGACCCGGATGCACTAGACATCCCCACTCCGCGCACTTACGCAGAGGCGATCTCGGGTCCCTACTCCTCTCAGTGGCAGACAGCCATGGACGCAGAGATGGCATCCTGGAAGTCCACACGCACCTACGTCGACGAGGTTCCCCCTCCTGGGGCGAACATCGTCGATGGCATGTGGATTTTCAGGGTGAAGCGGCCGCCAGGTTCTCCGCCTGTCTTCAAGGCTCGTTACGTTGCTAGAGGCTTCAGTCAGCGTCAGGGGGTTGACTTCTTCCAGACCTTCTCCCCACCCCGAAGATGACCACTCTTCGGGTTCTACTGCACGTTGCTGCTCAGCGTGACTACGAGCTTCACTCTCTTGACTTCAGCACAGCGTTCTTGCAGGGCAGCCTGCACGAGGAGATCTGGCTGCGCCGCCCACCTGGCTTTACTGGGTCGTTTCCTCCTGGTACCCAGTGGAGCCTCCGGCGGCCAGTCTACGGTCTCCGCCAGGCGCCACGCGAGTGGCACGACACACTGAGGACTACACTTGCGGCCCTTGGGTTTGCTCCTTCCACTGCTGACCCGTCACTGTTCCTGCGCACAGACACGTCGCTGCCGCCGTTCTACATCCTCGTGTACGTCGACGACTTGGTCTTTGCTACTGCTGACACTGAGGCACTCGCTCGTGTGAAGTCGGAGCTGCAGAAGAGACACACCTGCACTGACCTGGGTGAGCTGCGTAGCTACCTTGGCTTGCAGATCACCCGGGACAGAGCACGCCGCACCATTACCCTGACTCAGTCACACATGGTGCAGCAGGTCCTTCAGCGCTTCGGCTTCCAGTTCTCCTCACCACAGGCCACACCTCTGGCTACCAGCCACTCGCTCTCAGCTCCACCTTCGGACGAGTCCGTAGAGCCGAGTGGCCCGTACCCAGAGCTTGTAGGCTGCCTCATGTACCTGATGACTTGCACGCGACCTGACCTCGCGTACCCTCTTAGCATCCTTGCTCGTTACGTTGCGCCTGGGAGACACAGGCGAGAGCACTGGGAGGCTGCTAAGAGGGTGCTGCGTTACTTGTGCAGTACATCAGGCATGGGGCTGGTGCTTGGAGGACGCGACAGAGTTGTCCTCACTGGTCACTCGGACGCTTCTTGGGTGGACGACCTGGCTACGCAGCGGTCGTCACAGGGTTACACCTTCAGCCTTGGCTCTGGTTCTGTCTCGTGGCGGTCCACCTGCTCTTCTTCTGTTCTCGGCTCTAGCTGTGAGGCTGAGATCTACGCCACGGCCATGGCTGCACAGGAGTTACGCTGGCTCACCTACATGCTGACTGACTTGGGAGAGCGGCCTAGTTCTCCTCCAGTTCTGTACGGTGACAACAAGGCGGCCCTTGCCTTGTGTCAGGAGCACAGACTGGAGCACAGGACGAAGCACATTGCTCTTCGCTACTTTCTTGCTCGAGAGCTTCAGCAGCGCGGTCAGCTTCGGCTTGTGTACGTGGACTCGAAGGCCAACACTGCTGATATCTTCACCAAGGCGCTCCCGCCTAGTGATCATCAGCGACACTGTACTTCTTTAGGCCTTGTGTCCACATTCCCTCATTTGCTTACTGCTTGACTTTCTTTGTACTGTACTTTATATATATCTTGTTGCTTGCTTGCTAGGTTTTGATCATTGTGTTGCTTGTCTTGTACTATATCTAGCACTGCATGTGAACTGGCCTTGTGGCCTTTGCTTGTGCTCGGAGTGTGGTGACGTTGTGATCCACCCTGGGCTTGCGTTGCTTTGCTGGACTGGTCTTGTGACCCTTTGTTCTCCCCACTTTGCCTATGGGGGTGTGTTAAATTGTAATGTGTTATATGTTGGTAGGCTGTAGTGGGGTAGCCAATATGGGGTACAACCCCAACTAGGGTTTGCTACTTGTACCCAACTGTTTCATTCAATGCACCATTCTTGCCTAGTCCTGTTGACACAGCTTGCCTGCCGGCCGCGAGGCACCAGTTTCTGATCGTAACGTAGGATGGTGATTTGTCGTTCGGTGTGGCTTGCGAGTTCTTCGGGAAAACCCTTATCAGCGGTCCATGTGGCACCTTTGTGAGGCCTGCGATGTGTATAAATGTGCACGTGCATCTCACCGGGCAGTATGGGCCTGGAATTGCTGCCACTGGGATCCAGACTCCCCTCCCCTCCTGGTCCGTCTTGGAGTGCGGGATGAGCAGCCACATTGCCTTCTCCTCGAACTGTACATCATTCCATTGGAGCGAGACGAGGTCGGAGTAGCGCAAGAATGCAGAAAACATGAGAAGAGGAATCAATCCTTTCTGGTATTCCGCAGGAATTGGTGATTCGAGGAAGGGACGAGCCATGTCGTGCACTTGATGGAGAGAGATCGGCTCTTTGGTCCTTGTAGGCCGAGGGCCATGTCTCTTGGCGAACTCCCGCACTTGCAGGGTGAGTGGGCCAGCGGTAGGGGAGGTTTCGCCTGTCATGCGGTGGGCGAAGGCTACTGCCGAACACGTGAGGTTGATCGCAGAGAGAGTTGCTTTGTTGTTGAGCGCATGGATGAGATACAGCGCTAGCGTCAGGTCGGTTGCCGGTAGGAACTCGAGCTTAACTTGGGTACAGAAGGTGCGAAATTTCTGCCCATAAGGTTGGTACGTCTCGATTGTAGATGGTGCGCGAACGTGGCTAATTACGTGCATCAATTGTTGCTTTAGTTTGACGAGACACATTGAGAAATTGTTAACTTGGGTACAGAAGGTGCGAAATTTCTGCCCATAAGGTTGGTACGTCTCGATTGTAGATGGTGCGCGAACGTGGCTAATTACGTGCATCAATTGTTGCTTTAGTTTGGCCAAAAGTCCTGAAATGACACATTGAGAAATTGTTATTAGACCGCATAGTTTACACGCAAAGCAATGATTGGGCTATGGGGCAATCCGAGACCAGAGAATGCTGTCAGAATCCCAGTCACTAACCACTGGGATAAAATGGCTTGTTTATATAGCGGGTGAGTGCGCCCATAACCCCCCAGGCCGACGTGCCTGTAACCCTTCCCTAGGATCATTGGGGATCCCCAGTGGACCTCTGACACCCCCCCCGCACTGGGATGCCCGAAGTGCACACACCGGGAATCGAACCCGAGACCTTCGCTCTGATACCATGTCAGAATCCCAGTCACTAACCACTGGGATAAAAGGGCTTGTTTATATAGCGGGTGAGTGCGCCCATAACCCCCCAGGCCGACGTGCCTGTAACCCTTCCCTAGGATCATCGGGGATCCCCAGTGGACCTCTGACAATGCAGCTGTCTGTGAACCTGCCCGAAGGCATTGGCTGCCTTGGGCAAGGGAAAGGTGCTCTACTACTGCCGGAGCCCACGATTGAGTGGACGGCTGGAGAAGCGGCCACCATGACGCTCCGGTCCACTGTGGAACGACGAGCGTGAGTTCTGTCTGCGTCAGTTCCGCATGGCGGAGTGTAGCGGGAATTAAGTGTGGAGGCGGGAAGGCAAAGCATCGCTCGCCTGTCCACGAGATGGAAAATGCGTCGACGGCGAACGCGTCGGGGTGCGGTATCTTAGAGCAGAAGCGCTGAACGTGATTGTTCCGAACGTTAGCAAAGAGATCAATTGTGTGAGGCCCCCAGCGTCGTTCCAAGAGGCGAAACCAAGGTGCGTGTAGGGAGTAGTCGTCAAAATCTTGCATCTGGATTGGTCATCCGCATGGGCGTTGAGCTCTCTCGGAATCCATTCGATCGCGAGGCGTGTTGTGTTGCCGAGGCAGAACTGGATGATCGCTTGGCATGTCAACGTAAGATCCGCCTGACGGGATCCCCCTTTGCGCAAGATAAACATGACTGCCTGGTTGTCTACCCGGACGAGGACGTGAGCACCCACGATTTAGATGTGGGGAGAAGCCCTTATGGCATGCACTCGCTTGCCTCGCATGATGTACTTGGGAACTTGGCCAGAGTGGCACCCCAGCTGTGTGCGCTTGCGTCGACGTGTATCACGGCATCAAAACGCTGACTCTGGTGGAATGGGGCGCCATTGAAACGATCGAAGTGCATTGTCCAAAACAGCAGCTCCTCGGTCGCTCCTGGTGACAATAAAACCTTTGAGTTCCATGACCATGCGGAGTCGATCAAGTGCAGAAGCTCATGGCTGAAGGCACGCGCCGTCGTGCCCAGCGCGAGCGACATGGAGCTGAGAAATCCAGTGATCCGGGCTATCTTGCGAATCGGCACTTGGCGACCCGATTGCCCTTTTTTTATAAGTAGGTGGAGCTCCTGCAGTAGTTGTTCGCGCCGATCCTTTCGTGTCAAGCTCCATCCCCAAAAAGCGCAAGTGGTGTGCGGGATGCAGGTGTGATTTCTTAGAATTTATCACGAATCCTGCCGCCTTCAGGTCGTAGAGAACTTCGATGCACGTCGAACGGGCTAGCGCCTCGGAGTCGCAGAGGAATAGTAGATCGTCCACGTATGGTATTACGCGCACTCCGCGCGCGCGCCATCTCTTGGCTAGTTGCTTAATAAGCTGGGTGAAGACGAACGGGGCTGTTGCCAGGCCGAAAGGTAAGGATGTGAAGCAATAGAAATTTCCGCCCAATTGAAAGCCCAAAAACTTCCAGCACGATGGGTGGATTTCGACGTGGTGGTAGCCTGACTTGAGATCGATTGTGAACATCCAGTCGTTTGGGCGAATGATTTCCGCGACCCGACTCAAGCCTTCGTACTTGAACTTGGGAACTTGGAGGTGAGCGTTGACCTTCCGCAGGTCAAGGATGAGCCGACATTTGTCTCGTTGCTCCACAACATTGAGCGGGCTGATGCACGTAAGTGCGGCTTTCGACGAGACATGCATCGCGGCGCCTGACGCGATGAGGTCGCTGACCGCGTCTTGGGTGAATGCCATGTGTGCTTGGACGCCTGCGTGATTGGGCGCTTCGAAGGGGAGAGGCTCCGCGCCCTTCCATGGTAGCCAGTACCCTCTGGCAATGATGGAAAGGATAAGACTGCTGTCGCACCATGACAGCCACCAATGGAGGCTATTGCGCAATCGCATGCGCATGATGGACACCATGTTGTCCGTTGCGTCCTCGTATGGGTCCCAATGAGCACTCCCCGCCACTCGCCTTCCACTTCTGCAATTAATGGGCAACCGAGGTTTGGGGGGGGGGGGGGGGGGGGGGGGGGGGGGGGGGGGGGGTGGGGGGGGGGGAGGACCAGGTCGATTAGGTGCGAGATAATACGGGACGCTTTGTGGGGCAAACTATGTCGCTTGTCTTCTACCGCCGTCGCGCCTCCCCGCACTCCCGGGGTTGTTGTTGTTGTTGTGGGGGGGGGACCAGGACCAAGGTCGATTAGGTGCGAGATAATACGGGACGCTTTGTGGGGCAAACTATGTCGCTTGTCTTCTACCGCCGTCGCGCCTCCCCGCACTCCCGGGGTTGTTGTTTGTTGTTTTTTTTTTTTTCAACACTTCGCTTGAGCAAACCTCAGCTTTGACACTCTTGCATGTTTTTTTTTTTTTTTTTTTTTTTTTGGATTGCCTTGAAAAGAGATTGGCGCATTTGCGTCACTAGGTCCCACGACCTTGTTGAAAAGAGGTCTTCGTGAAGGGGCCTCAGAGAGAGCTCTAGAGCGAGATCGACTCTCTCGAGATCTCTCTCTCTCGAGCTCTATAGCTCTCTCTCTCTCTCTCTCTCTCTCTCTCTCTCTCTCTCTCTCTCTCTCTCTCTCTCTCTCTCTCTCTCTCTCTCTCCTCTCTCTCTCTCTCTCTCTCTCTCTCTCTCTCTCTCTCTCTCTCTCTCTCTCTCTCTCTCTCTCTCTCTCTCTCTCTCTCTCTCTCTCTCTCTCTCTCTCTCTCTCTTGTTTTTCTCTTGGTCCTTGCTTTGTCATTCACCCCTGGCCAATCCTTCCTCAATGGCTGCCTTCCTCAAGAGGGGGCTGGATTTTTGATTGGTTGTGCCATTTGTCTTCTCTCCTCATGTTGTCTCCCTTTCTCTCTCTCCATTGTTTTGTTTTTTTTTTTTTGTCCAATAACAAAATTCTTTTAGTAATCCACACAAAGGCATACAAGCCTAGGCCTACACAATAACCAGCCCCTACGGCTGCCATCTTGCCCTGGCCCCCATGGCCTATACTACGTTCCAAGGCTCCTAACCAGCCTACGCACCACCGGTGCATCCACCTACGCCCCCCGGCATAGTGGCAAGGGGCGCCGCCCCATGGGTCCTCTCACACCACGGGTGTGGGACCTTGTGCGCCACGCCCTCCCATAGGGCAATTGTTTGCCATATGGCCGGGCTGGCCGCAACGGAAACACACCCCCTTGAAGCGGGGCTCGTGGCAGCCCGCGGGTGGCATGCCCTTGCTTTCCGGTTCACCGTCTCGAGGGGGAAGGCGGCCTCCGCGGGCGAAGCCGGTACGTGCACGCTTGAGGGCCGCCACGTCGGCTACCGCGAGCTTGTAAGAGCGGGACGTGAGCACGCTCTTGGCTTGGTACAGCTGGAACCGATCCGCCGCTTCGAAACCGGCCTCATCCGCCACCAAGAGCACCTCGAAGCGTTTGTTGATCAACGTTTCGATTTGCTCCACGTTGGAGAGCGCGCCCTCGACGTCGCCGTTTTGGAGCTTGAACTCGACGTGCCTCAGGTGAGCTTGAATTGCGGAGAACACCTCCGCCTGGTCACGCACTCCCTTGCGCATGAAGGTAGTAGCTGCGGGTGTAGGGTTAAGGGGGGGAAGGGGAGGTGCGGGTGCGAGAATGCGACGACGAGCAAGGTTGTCGGGGGCCTCACCGTCTTCATTTTCCGAGTCGTCGCTGTCGTCGGGGATACGGGCTTGGGTTGGTGCCGGAGCCGGGGCGGGAGCAGGAGCAGCGTTGTTGGTGCGAGCGATTTTGGTGGAGCGGGGGGCTGCGACGTTTTCCTTCTGCTTTTCGATTTTAGCGGAAGCGGAAATTTCTTCCGTTGATGTAGCTGCAGTCGATGGAGCGTGCTGCTGCAATAACGAGAGCAGCGCCTGCAGCTGCTGCGCAGTCAAAGGGGGGGTGCGTTGACCGGGGTGACGTCAGCGGAGGGTGCGCGCGCTGGCGTTTCTGGGTCGTGGGCCCGGATGGACCCGCGTCAGCGCCGGTCAAGACGGCCGCCGCGTCAGCGGCGGTCGTCGTCTTCTGCGCAGCACGCGCGTGCCTGCCAGGCACGCGCTCTTCAGCAGCAGCCACGCGCGACTGTACAACAGTCGCGCGTTCCTCAGGGGGGGTCCGAAGGGTGCCTCCGAGCAGGAGGTCGACCGCCGAGGGTCCCTCGCTTGAAATTTCTTCGGCGGGACGTTTTCCGCCGCGACGATCCGTTGTCCCGGCCGGAGTCGAGGTTTCCGCCGCGTTACCGGGGCTAGAAATATTCGAGTTGTCGCGATTAAGTGCCGGGTTGACTGGAGCCATCGCTGCGAGGTTGCGCTTAAGGATGTCGTTAAGAAGCGTTGACGGGGCAGTGAAGCGCGGAAGCGATAGAGTCTTCGCCAGTGTGGACGAGAACGAAATTAGAACTACAATTTTGAAAATGAAAACGTGGGTGGGGACGAATGTCCCCACGTCCCTCTTTTGTAGGCAAAAGAGGGTGAGTAGCGCTTCGGCGCTACCTTTGCTGTGTTGGCCACGTTCTAAAAGTCTACATGCAACGGAATGATTGGAATTAGGGTTTGCAAGCATACAAATAGGAGTCCTACAAATGTTGTACCCTTTAGGGAGTGCCTCACTGCAGCCTATCATAACATTAACATTTGACACACCCCCATAGGCTAAGTGAGGGACACCAGGGCAAGCAAGGTGAAAACAAACGGTCACAAGACCAGTCAAGGCAAGACAAGCTCAGGGTGGAGCTCAAGGACACCACACAAATTCCGAGCACAAGCAAGTGGCCACAAGGCCAGTTCAACAGTTCACTAGGATATAAATATGAAAACACAACAAGCAGAGCAAGCAACAAGACTACAGCAACCGGGGGCCTACCTCAACAAGCCCCAACTGCACACAGAACCTGTGGTGATCACCAGGCGCCAAGGCCTTGGTGAAGACGTCTGCAGTGTTGGCCTCTGAGGCCACAAAGTCCAGGCGTGCCTGGCCGCGTCGCTGCAGCTCTCGCAGGAGGAAGTACCTCACGTCAATATGCTTTACTCTGCTCTCCAGTCGCGGCTCTCGACACAGGAGGATCATGGCCTTGTTGTCAGCGTACAAGGTCGGTGCAGAACGAGGCCGCTCACCAAGGTCGGTGAGCAAGAAGGTCAACCAACGAAGCTCCTGTGCCGCCATGGCACCAGCGTAGATCTCTGCCTCTGCACTGGAAGTAGCCACAGACGACGACCGAGTAGACCTCCACGACACAGCACCAGCTCCCAGACTGAAGCAGTAACCCTGAGTCGAACGCTGAGTCTCCACGTCGTCAGCGTAGGAAGAGTCGCAGTGCCCAGTCAACGCCACTGGCTGAGTCCCTCCAAGCACAAGCCCCATGCCTGATGTAGTCGCCAGGTACTTCGCCACCCTCACAGCAGCTGTCCAGTGGACAGGACGGTGTCTCCCAGTCGCAACAAAGCGAGAGAGGACGCTGAGAGGAAAGGCGAGGTCCGGCCGAGTACAAGTCATCAGGTACATGAGGCAGCCCACCAGCTCTGCGTAGGGACCACTGGACTCAAAAGGCTCGTCGGGAAAGGGGCCAGTGAGTCTGTGGTCAACAGCAAGAGGAGTGGGCTGTGTGGTGGAGAACTGGAAGTCGAACCGCCGAAGGACCTGCTGCACCATGTGTGACTGCGTCAGTGTGATGGTGCGAGCGGCTCTGTCCCGGGTGATCTGCAAGCCAAGGTAACGCTGCAGCTCACCCAGGTCAGTGCACTTGTGTCTCTTCTGCAGTTCGAACTTCACCTGAGCCAGGGCTGCCCTGTCTGCTGTAGCAAACACCAAGTCGTCGACGTAGACAAGGATAAAGAAAGGAGTAGAACCCGCTCGAACAAACAGCGACGGGTCGGCGGAGGACGGGCTGAACCCAAGGTCACGAAGCGTGGAGCGAAGAGTGTCGTGCCACTCACGGGGCGACTGGCGGAGACCGTAGACTGGTCGCCTCAGGCTCCACTGGGTCCCTGGTGGGAAGGTGTCAGTGAAACCAGGAGGACGGCGCAGCCAGATCTCCTCGTGCAGTCGGCCCTGGAGGAACGCAGTGGAGAAGTCGAGGGAGTGCAGCTCGTAGTCTCGCTGCGCTGCTATGTGGAGTAACACCCGAAGAGTAGTCATCTTCGGGGTCGGGGCGAAGGTCTGGAAGAAGTCAACTCCCTCACGCTGACTGAAGCCCCTAGCCACGTAGCGCGCCTTGAACACCGGCGGTGCTCCAGGCGGCCGCTTCACCTTGAAGAGCCACATGCCATCGACTACGTTCGCCCTGGGAGGGGGAACTGCGTCGACGTAGGTGCCTGTGGATCTCCAAGACGCCAACTCTGAGTCCATAGCCGCTTTCCACTGAGAGGCCCACGCCCCTGACACTGCCTCGCGGTAAGTGCGAGGAGTCGGTATGTCAAGGGCGTCGGGGTCTCCCTCAGGGGAGAGCAGCATGGCACACACAGAGGGAGAAGCGGCTGCCCAGTACTCCAGCTCAGACTCTCTGTCCTCTAGGACGTCACAGCCAAGGGCAAACTCACCCCCGACGGACAGAGGACGGTAGGGAGGAGCTGGCACCACACGGGTGGCGTAGTCAAGGCGGCTGGCGGCAGCAAACTCAGCGACAGCGGCAGTGAGAGCAGAGACCGACGACGGAGGGAAACGAGAGTCGGTGACAAGAGTGGCGAGGACACGTGCGGCAACAGGACGAACAGCGCGGTAGTAGTCGGTGATAGGAGTGGGGAGGGAAGGGAGAGAGGACGGAGGAGGAGACGGGAGAACGGACTCAGGAGAAGGAGAACGACGACGAGACGAACAAAGGAGGGCAGTGTGGAGGTCAGTAACAGGGGACGAGTGACGAGCACGCGGCGAACAACGGGTGACCAAGTCGCGACGGACAGAAGGAGGAGGAGACTGTGGAGGAGGAGAAGACCAGACCGCCGGACGGTCGTCAGGAGGAGGCAACGGAGAAACAAACACAGGAGGAGACTGGGAGCGGACAGGAGGAGAGGAGGAAAGGCCAAGGGCCCGCAGGCCACTCACAGGTGGGAACAACTGCCGCTCAAGAGGAAGCTGCGGAGGCGGCTGCTGCTGCTGCTGCTGCGGCTGCGGCGGCGGCTGCGGCTGCTGCTGCTGCGGCTGCTGCTGCTGCTGCTGCTGCTGCTGCTGCTACTGCTGCTGGTGGTCGCTGCTGCTCCAGAAGGTCCAGCACCCGCAGCTCCTGCCGCTCCCTCTCCAGCCGCTCCTGCTCCTCACGCTCACGCCGACGGGCAGCCTGGAGACGCGTGTCGTGGCGGTGGGGAGGCGGAGTGGACTCCGCAGAACCAGGGCCTCCAGCGTCAGTCTCCTCAGACTCAGCTCCCCCAGAACTAGCACCGCCAGCGCCAGCACCTCCAACTCCAGCACCCCCAGAACTAGCACCTCTAGTGCCAGTACCTCCAGCTCCAGCACCCCCAGAGCCAGCGCCACCTGCGCCAGCACCTCCAGCTCCAGCACCCCCAGAGCTAGCGCCGCCTGCGCCAGCACCTCCAGCTCCAGCACCCCCAGAGCTAGCGCCCCCAGACCGAGCACCGCTAGAAGCTGCACCTCCAGCTCCAACACCAACCGAGTCCACAGGAACCTGTCGCGGAAGCGCCGAAGGCTGCTGAGGGGGCTGTGAGGAGGACTGCGGGGAGGGAGACGCTACCTGACGCGCGACCGAGGGTAGAGGGGTAGCGTGAGACACACCAGACGGGGCAGGACCAGGGGGGGGCAGGGGTACCGGAGGAGCGGGAGCAGGAGGAGGAGAGGGTGCGAGGAAAAGAGGGGGAGGGGGTACCGGGAGACCTCGACAAGGGTACCGGGTGTAGTAGGACACGGACTCGTCAAACCGGACGTCACGGGAGTCTAGGAACTGGTGGAGGGGCGGGTGGTAGAAGGACCAGTCGGCCGAGTCTACCGGGAAACCAAGGAAGACACAGGGAATGGCGCGTGCCGAGAGCTTGTCCGCAGAGGTGTCGCGGACCTGCGCAAGGCAGCCCCAGACTCGAAAGGCCGACCCGACACCAGGGGAACCAGTCCAAAGACTGGTCGGTGAAGCCTCGGGCCGCGAGACACGCGGCTGGAGGTTCAGCTGGTGTGCGGCGTAGCGAACCGCGTGGGGCCACAGAAAATGGGGCGCACGGGCATGGATCATGGACGTGCGGGCGATGTCCATGACCAAGCCTATGCGGCGCTCAGCAACCCCATTCTGCTGTGGGGACTCTGGCAGAGTCCAGGACTGGGTGATGCCCTGTTCGCCGCAGAATCCGCCGAGAATGCCGGAGCGAAACTCGCCCCCACGGTCGGAGTGGAGACAACTGACTCGACGACCACGAGTGCCCTCAGTGGCTAGAAGCCACCTGATCAGCGTAGCAGTCACCTCGGACTTCTTCGCAAGAGGGAACACTGTGGTGTACCTGGAGAAGTCGTCGACGACCACCAGAAAGTAACGCTCCCTCCCAGACCCCTGCGTCGGGGCAGGGCCCCAGACGTCCAAGTGGAGAGTCTCGAAGGGAGCGGTGGCCGGACGAAGGGAGGAGGAGTGGGGAGTGGCGCGTAAGCGACCGGCGACGCACGGAGAGCAAGGAGGGGCAAGCGAGAGAGGGAGCGACGGGAAGGTGCGTGGGAGACCTGTGACTAGTCCGTGACTGAGCATGCCACGAAGGCGAGGGATCGACGGGTGGCCAAGACGGTGGTGCCACAGAACGGTGCGGTGGGCGAGAGAGCGACAGGAGCAAGACGCAGCGACTGGACTGGACACAGCGACCGGACTGGACACGACTACCTGGCTAGACACAGCCACTGGACTGGGGACCTGGGTCGGAGGGGACGCAACAACCGGAGGGGAGGACGCGACCGGGGAGCGCTCGGTGTGGAGAACGTAGAGACCGGAGCGGGGCTCCCTGGTGAACGTGGCCAGAACAGCACCTGTGGTAGCGTCAGTACAGACTGCAGTCCGCCCACCCCCCAAGAAGGTAACCGTGATCCCCCTGTCCTGAAGGTATCCAACACCCACCAAGTTCCGAGTGAACGAGGGGATGTGGAGGCCACGCAGGACACCAGAGGGGACCACAGGGCACGGGAGGGTGGTGGAGCTACGCGCAACGGCTGGTCCAGAGGTAGGATCAGCCAGAGCCACCGACACAGGTGTGAGGAGAGGCGTAAGGGTCGTGCGGTCGCGGAAGAAACACTGAGACGCGCCCGAGTCCAGCGTGAACGAAAGAGAGGCCTCAGCCGGTGGGTCACTCGACCCAGTCGCTACACAAGCACCTAGAGCAGCAACACAAGCACCTAATCTAGACAGGCACAAGGCTACACTAGCAGGAGGCAAGCAGTCTAACCTACGAACACGCGAGCACACAGATCCATCAGCACTAGAGTCAGCATCAACATACAAAGCATATTGACGCGCATCGTCCATGGACAAAGCAAATACATCAATCTTACGGGCTAACAGACGAGACCAGCGAGGCGTGCTCGCCAAAGGGCCCCAACGAGCCCGGTAGAGGTCGTCGAGGCGGCGGAAGCACCGCGCGGCAGAGTGGTCGTCGCGACCACAGAGACAGGGGCTACCCGGCCCGGTGACGCACCAGTGAGTGCACGGGCCAGCGTCACGGCGAGGGGGGCGAGGGGCCCAGCTGGAAGTACTGCTGCTGCGGCTGGTGCTCCCAGGGCCTCCCGGACCCCACTGCGGCGGGGGACCCCAGTGCTGCTGCGGACCCCACTGCAGCGGGGGCCCCCACTGCTGGAACTGCTGCGGTGCCTGCTGCTGCTGCTGTCCCTGCTGCGGGTGGTGCTGCTGTGGCTGCTGCTGCTGTGGGGGAACGCCCCCACCGGTCGGGCCTCCACCTGTGGGTGGGCCTGTCTGTCCAGCACCTCCTCCAGGGCCCCCTCCCCCTGGTGCACCACCGCCGCCGCCTCCGCCGCCTCCGCCACCACCGCCGCTCCCACCTCCACTGCCACCTCCACCGCCGCCTCCACCGCCCCCACCTCCCCCCTTTCCGCCCTTCTTGCCACTCTTGCCCCGTTTCTGCCAGTCTGCGGCAGAAACGGCAGCGGTGTCCTCAGAAACCGACACAGCAGCAGAAGCGCGGGTAGCAGTGAAAGTGGGAAGCTGAGGGGCGGCACACCCCGCAAAGAGACGGGGGGCCACCGCATCAGTGGCGGAGGCAACGGTGAGGAGGCTGCTCTCGATGGTCCCGAGAGCAGTCTGAAGGAGGTCTATAGTGAGCTCAGTGGGGTGCTTCTGAAGAAGCGCGTCGCGGGCAGTGGCAAGGCGGTCAGGGAGGCGGGTGACTAACCAGTGTACAGTGAGCCACATGGGGGGGGGGAGCAACAAGGAGCTGTGCGTCGGTACAGGCAGCACGAAAACCGGCGTCAAGCGAGCGGAGGTGAGTCACTAGGTCGGAAACAGTGGCAAACGAGCCTAGGTCGGGAAACACAAACGGCATGAGGAGGCGACTGAGGGAGGCGGAGGAGGGGGTGGAGTAGCGGGCAACAATAGCATCCCACACCCCCTTGGCTGTCTCCACCTGGTCAAAGTGGGCGGCCTCAGTCGGGGGGAGAAGCTCCGACAGTGTGAGAGCGGCGGCAGCGTCACGCGAGAGCCACACGTCCCTGGCCAGGACCCGACGGTCGTACTCCGCCTGGGCCGTAGGGGTCGGCTCCGGGGTGGTCGGCAGGGCGGCGGGGGACGGGGGGGCCTGTAGGGCACCAGACGCGTGAGCCCACAGAGTGGCGCCGTCCTGTCGCTGGCTGGTGAGGAAGCGTGTGGTCTGGCGCTGCCAGGTACCGAACTCGATTGGGCGTCCCTCCGCATCGAAACGGAGGCGACGGGCCTCCATAGCGGAGCCCATGCTAGAGGCGGCTGGAGCACGGCGGAGGCGGAGCTAAGAACGAGGAGGAGGAGGACATAGACTAGGCGTGAAATCGTGGATCGCCAGCTACAGGTGCGAGGAGCGAGGTATGAGTGGCTAAAACGGCTCTAACCTAGGTGACCGGCGAGGGAGAGCGGCTGCCAGCCGCTGAGGGATAGTCCAGTGTCATCAGATTTGGGGAGGGCCTCGCGCACAAGGCGGCGGTGGGGCTAAGGTGATGAACAGTGAGAGAGGGGAGGGGAGGGCGGTTTTGACGGTGGGAATGGGCGGGAGGGCGGTTTTGACGGTGGGAATGGGCGGGGAGGGCGGTTTCGACGGTGGGAATGGGCGGGAGGGCGGTTTGGACGGTGGGAAAGGGCGGGTGGGCGGTTTTGACGGTGGGGGTGGGCGGGGGCCAGGGCGTACGGGCTAGGCGCGGGCCTGGGCGACGGGCTACGCGCGGGCCTGGGCGACGGGCTAGGCGCGGGCCTGGGCGACGGGCTAGGCGCGGGCCTGGGCGACGGGCTACGCGCGGGCCTGGGCGACGGGCTACGCGCGGGCCTGGGCGACGGGCTAGGCGCGGGCCTGGGCGACGGGCTACGCGCGGGCCTGGGCGACGGTTGACGCGACGGGCAGGGGGAAGGGAGGCGACGCGACGGGCAGGGGGACGGGAGGTAACGCGACGGGGAGGGGAAGGGGAGGGCACGGAGGGGGGGTTACTAAGGGGCGCGACGTGGGGCGGGCTGAGGGCCGCGCTAAGGCGCGAGAGGGCGCTAGGAGCGCGGAGAGCGCGGAGGGCGCTAGGCGTGACGGAGGGCGCGGAGGGCGCTAGGCGCTACGGAGGGCGCTAGGCGCTACGGAGGGCGCGGAGGGCGCTAGGCGTGACGGAGGATCGATACCTACTCGTGATACCATCGATACCTACTCGTGATACCCCTTTTCACAATACAAAATTTTAGAAAGTGTTACATTTCATTACACTTTCAAAAATTATCATATCGTATAACCAGAACACCCAAATATAAATTACAACCCAATTTAAGACACTCCCTGTCTTCAATTCGCCACTGTCTTATATCCGAGCATTTACAGTATACTATACATTCGCTGTACGTTGGAGCCAGAGCTTCAGTCGACATAACAAGGAGAGCATAGCATAGGCTAAACCACAGTTGCTTCAGACTTAAAGCCCGCAGCTAAAATAGTGACCCCCCCTTCTAGTTGGGTCCACTTGAAGGTTGAGTGCTGTTCTGTTATTTTTTTTTAGACAAATGCGTTTGATACTTCAAGAGCCTTCACAATGTTTATCCGACAAAAAGCGTCGCAAGCATGTGCACTGCAAATGTGTCGCAAGTTTGCGACACGGAAGTCCCATTCAGATTGAGTGCCAATTTCACAGATGTGCAATTCAAGGACAGCAAAACGCTTCGGAAAAAAAACCTGCTATGGCGGCAAAAACAGCATACGAGAAACAAAAGGAGGGAAAAAACAGAGAGTTTGCAAGGTGATCAGAGTTAAAAGAGACAGGGCGACGGAAACGAGGGCGCGATGGGTAGGGTGATGGGAGGGAAGGGAGGAAGGGCGCGGAGAGGCCGTTTCATAGCAAGAGCAAAGGCGATGAGGTGGGCCATGGGAGGAGAAATTAGCTGGGTGACGAGAGGACGTTTCGGTGCAAGCGCGAAGGTGAAGGGGCGGCGTGAAGGGAGGGGAGAGAGCAGGGGTGACGGGAAGGGAGGGGAGAGAGCAAGGGCGACGGGAAGAGAGAGGAGAGAGCAAGGGCGACGGGAAGGGAGGGGAGAGAGCAAGGGCGACGGGAAGAGAGGGGAGAGAGCAAGGGCGACGGGAAGGGAGGGGAGAGAGCAAGGGCAACGGGAAGAGAGGGGAGAGAGCAAGGGCGACGGGAAGGGAGGGGAGAGAGCAAGGGCGACGGGAAGAGAGGGGAGAGAGCAAGGGCGACGGGAAGGGAGGGGAGAGAGCAAGGGCGACGGGAAGGGAGGGGAGAGCGCAAGGGCGACGGGAAGAGAGGGGAGAGAGCAAGGGCGACGGGAAGGGAGGGAAGAGCGCAAGGGCGACGGGAAGAGAGGGCGACGGGACGGGCGTCAGGGCGGACGGCGAGAGGGCGACGGGACGGTGACGGCAGGACGTCAAGGAAGGCGACGCGAGGGCGACGGGGGGGCGACGGGAGGGCAGAGAAAACCGGAGGACAGGATTGCAATTTGAAGGGTGACTGGGGGGGATCGCGAGGGCGACGATGAGGGTGACGCTTGGGGCGATAGAAGAAATGGAGGGCGATGGTAACGGGAAGTGTTCCGCGGCGAGCGGAAAGCGAAATGGGCCGACAGTGACGGTGTCGCGCGACGTGCACTGAGCTAGTAGCTCACGAACCTAATATGCATCCGCACAGAAGAAAAAAACTACTTGCTTATGGAAAAACTGCTTAGCTTCTCAGCTATTCTACGGCATGTTGGGCAGAAATGTAGGACTAAGGTCGTATCTCCAGCAAGTGTCAAGGTCGTATCTCCAGCAAGTGTCAAGAGGGGCTTGGTGTCAAGCGTTGTTAACGCTTGACTCCAAGTGGAGCCGCGTCTGAGCGCGGCTCCAGCCTGGTGTCAATGTTGGGCACATTGGACGATTTCCCGCGATCACATTGGTTGGTTTAGCTGACACCAGGAGGGATAGTCCTCCATGTGTTTTCCGAGTTGGTGTCATGACACTAGCCCTTCTTGACACTTGCTGGAGATACGACCTAAGGGAGCGGAAACTAGCTAGTGAACTGGTGAGTAGTGAACCCTTTCCCAACTTGAACCTGAAGTCGGGGCCAACGACCAGAAACTATCGCTCACGATCAAAACGATCACCATGCAGCCGTCGTGCGGGTGTACCAGCAAACATTTGTTTTGGCGGGAGCCAATTAGAGCGCGTAACCATTTTGCATTTTGTGATTTTGATGGACAGTCTGCTTAAAACGAAGCGGACGGTCCACTTACTGAAAACGGGACCGTCCGAAGTGAAAATTTGCAACTTCGGACTGTCCGAAGGCAGTTGTGACACTTTTCTTCTATTGTACAGTTTCGCGACAACTGTACAAGCGTTACTGGATTTGCGATTTTCATGTTTCTCGTTGTCGAATCATTGTTCTAAGCGAGTTGTCTCTGGTTGGTCAATGTAAATTTGCGAAATCTCACATGTTTTTGTTGGTGGACGAGATGCCCGATAATTTTTACGTCGTGTACCAATCGGATGCAAGGGGATTCGGACAGTCCGTTTGAGATTCGGACTGTCCACGGTTCAGATTTCGGACCGTAGAAAATGGGAAAAAGTGTCACGAGGTACTGTCAGTTTTGTTGGCGATGTCGTCAACACCTTAACGAATACAATTACGACATAACGCGAAACTGTTACCATTTCGCCACCCGGACGGTCCACGGTTCGAACCGTCGGGTGCAAAATGGTTACGCGCCCTTATGTGCGTTCATTCTGCCTACAAGATTCGTTTGAAACATCTGCTTTCAGCCCCGCTCGCAGGGCCCTAGATTCGTTTTAGGACACACTGATGGGTCAGAGTGCACACCCATGTGAAGTCTGTGAGTCAGAGTTGCATGTGATTTTGAGTCTGAAAATTCAGACAACACAATTTTTTTTAGGCTGAAAGTGCAGTGTTACACTAAGTTTGAAGGCTGCCGGTTTTTTATACTGCGCTTGAAAACATTTCAACTATGTGAGTCAGATTCTGTCACATGTGACTCTACTGGCTCCTCTGCGGCCTCCTTCCCAGCTCTCTGGGGCTCCCTGTGTCTTGCAGCAGGTGCCGCGATTGGCTGGAAATGAGCCAGATTACAACGCGACTGTGCGGGGCCGCGCTCGGGAAATGTTTCGTTTCCCGCCCGTGATTGACGGTGTTACTGCAAACACACCGCCAGGCTGGTGGACCCCTGCAGTACCCGTTTCAGAGTGCACACCCGAAACAAGGCTGAGGCTCAGCCTACACCCCTACAATTCGTCTGAAAATTCAGCCACTACATAAAAAAAAACTCTGAAAAATCAGACAAGGTACATAAAAAAAAAAAATACAGTTCAGACCTGGTACCAAAAAAAAGTCTGGACGCTGAATCAGCGTAAAAAGTCTAATATCTAGGGCACTGCCCGCTCGGTTCTCGCTTCACTTAGAACAAACTCGCTTCACAACACTCTTTCAAGTTGGGACGGGGGTCACCATTTTGCCTGCTGGCTTTAACCACAATGGCTGCTCTGCTATGCTCTACGGGGCAGCGCTGGACGTCTCTTCCTCAAGCAGAGCAGCTGATAGCTCTCAATGCTGCAACGTCACCACTCGTGGTCCTGGAGAGCACACGCACAAGCAGACAACAGCAAACAGCAGTTAGCGGATCACAACATATAGGGTATCCAGGGGCAAGCTGGAGGGACTGTGGGGGACAAGCACAGGGGAAGCCGGTACAGATGCAGACGCGCAGGCAGCGGGCACTCACGCAGAGGACGTGACGCCGCTGTCGGGTTTCCCCCAGCCAGTGGCCCCGCCAGAGCAGTCAGGGCCGTTCCACAGCCACATGGTGCCGCACACCTGCCGCACCCCCCCCGCCCCGTCAGGCGCGTCCCAGAGAATTTTGATCGACCCCACGGCCCCTGCGAAGGGTGCGGGGACGTTGACGCAGCCGTCAGCGCCCGACGAGTCGGGCATGGCCGCTCGGAAGACGGTGGGGGCGAGGGAGGCGGGTGAGTTGGTGAAGTTGGGCGCGTTGAAGAGCACGAGGCTCGTTGTCACTGTGGCGGGGGCAGCTGTTGGGGGGTGCAAGGGGGGCGGAGGGAGAAAAGGGGGACGGAACGAGGGAGGTAATGAAGGGAGGGAGGTGGGGAGCAGGAGTCTGGAAGGTAAGCGCAACAATGAGAAGGGCTACGTGGGAGGAGGTCATGAGGGTGTACAGTGCCTCGATGACGGTGAATGGGAGAGTGCACGCTCTGGTGGCTTGAAGCTGAAGTGAATGTGCCAATAACGAGTACCTTGAGTGCAGGTGCCGCTGACGAGGGAGTAGGAGGCGGGGCAGGCACAGAAGGGGATGCCGTCGCTGGTGGCCTTGCAGCGAGATGTTGAGGGACACTCGACCCCCACACATGATGGCGGTGCAGAGGGGTGAGGAGGGGTGAGGAGGGGTGAGGAAGGGCGTGGACGGGTGAGGAGGGCTGACGAGGGTTGATTTGAGAATGAGTGAGGAAGGAGGAGAGACAACACTCACACAGGCATGTGTTGGGGCACAGCAAACTCACCGAGACACGTGTTGGGGGCAACGAGCAACAACCCCTTGGGGCAGACGCACTGTGCCGTGCCGGTGGTGCCGTCACACACCAGGTCGCCCGCTGGACAGCTGCCTTCCATGCACGGGTCTGGCAGAGGGGAAGGGAGGGGCGGAGGGCGGGGCAGAGGGCGGGGCAGAGGGAGAGGCAGAGGGCGGGGCAGAGGGAGAGGAGAGGGGGAAAGGAGGAGAGCGACACGATGTGAGGGTAACGAGGGTGCACAGGGTGGGTGCGAGGGAGAGATGGCGGGATGGATGGATAGGGGAGTGGGGAGGAGGCATGTGGTGGAGGCATGGGGGTGCATGAGGGAGGAGAGGTGTGCGATGTGTTAAGTGTGCCGTGATGTATGTGCTGTGATGTATGTGCTGTGATGTGTGTGCTGTGATGTATGTGCTGTGATGTATGTGCTGTGATGTGTGTGCTGTGATGTATGTGCTCTGATGTTTGTGCTGTGATGCATGTGCTGTGATGTGTGTGCTGTGATGCGATACGATGCGATGTGATGCGATGCGATGTGGGAACGGTGGCACGCGGTGGCATGGGAGGTGGCATGTAGTTACCCAGGGTGAGAGGGCATGTTGGGGCACGTGGGAGGGTTTTTAGGGCAGGTAAAAGGGATAACAGGGCAGGTATAAGGGTTCTTAGGGCAGGTAAAGGGTTATTAGGCGAGGTAGAAGGTTCCTTGCGGCAGGTAAAAGGGTAGTTAGGGCAGGAAGAGGTAGAAGGATTGGGGCAGGCAAGCACCTGATAGGCACTGTGAGTTGTTGACGAGCACCTGACCAGCTCCACACACGCACACAGGGTTGCCGTCCACTGGTGAGCACGTGGCGGTGGAGGGACACTGCACTCTGAAACACGGCTCTTGCACTGCCGGGGGGGAAGGGAGGTGACGGTGGGGGTCGGGTGGAGAAGGAAGGGTGTGGGGGATGCGGTGCGGTGAGAGACATGCGTGCTGGTAGGGCAAGGGAGTCGAGTACAGGCCACGGGGTATAAGTGCAGCACAGCACCGAACTGCACCGCACTTCAGAGCACAGCAGAGAGACTTGGTCCGCAGGGGTTCTGGTTAGAAAACAAACAGCAACATGCCAACAGCACTGCACTACTGCGTATGCAACCACCACAGTGCAGCTGGTGACCAGATGAAAGGTGGCGGCACAGATGATGCCGCCCAGGCAAGTCGTTTGCATACGCATGGGGATGGGGCAAGGCGTGTGCATAGGCATGGGGATGGGGCGAGGCGTGTGCATAGGCATGGGGATGGGGCAAGGCGTGTGCATAGGCATGGGGATGGGGCAAGGCGTGTGCATAGGCATGGGGATGGGCCAAGGCGTGTGCATAGGCATGGGGATGGGGCAAGGCGTGTGCATAGGCATGGGGATGGGGCAAGGCGTGTGCATAGGCATGGGGATGGGGCAAGGCGTGTGCGTAGGCATGGGGATCGGCCAAGGCGTGTGCGTAGGCATGGGGATCGGCGAAGGCGTGTGCGTAGGTGAAAATGGATGAGCGTTGGGGGGCATGAGGGGCTTGAGGGGCATGAGGAGCAGGGTGCTCACTATAAGGTAGTTGACCGCCGTAGTTGCCCGGCGGGTAATAGTGGCACGCCCACACGTCCCCACTCGTGCCACACGACGCCTTGCCGCACCCCACGGTGCGCGTGTTGTTCCAAATGACCTGCGTGTAGTGCCCACACTTTTCCCACTGGCCGCCCGCACAGCCATCAGGGAAAACAGCCACGTTGTACCACTGCCCCTCGTCCACCCACAGCTGCGCCGCTGCTCCGTTCGTGAGCTGCCCCGCGGGGCTTTCTCCTGCGAGGTTCTGCCCCTCGCCGTCATGGCCGCCGTGCACTAAAGCACAGTTGTAGGAGGTGTTGGTGAGCGCTGTTGCCCATGCCTGCGCCCTCACCGCCACTGGGAGGAAAGGGGGGAGACAAGGAGTAGAGGAGTGGCGAGGCGAGGAGAGGAGAGGAGAGGAGAGGAGAGGAGAGGAGAGGAGAGGAGAGGAGAGGAGAGGAGAGGAGAGGAGAGGAGAGGGCATGGGATGAGATGCATGGTGCTGTGCATAAGATGACACATGCACCACCTGCTCCCTGCGAGGCAGTGGCACGATCGCAGTGACATGCCAGCAGCACGAGTGGAAAGCACCCGTCGTGCATGCACCCATGCGTGCACTTACATACGTGCACTTACATGCGTGCACTCACATGCGTGCACTCACATGCGTGCACTCACATGCGTGCACTCACGTGCGTGCACTCACATGCGTGCAATCACATGCGTGCACTCACGTGCGTGCACTCACATGCGTGCAATCACATGCGTGAACTTACATGCGTGCACTCACATGCGTGCACTCACATGCGTGCACTCACATGCATCATCCCACACGAGTGGCACGGCCCCCACGGCAGCGCGGGCGGTGTTGTGAACATCGAGGTAGTCGGAGTGGGGGAGGTCGGCCGAGGAGCACTTTCCGTCGATCAGCCGCGCGTAGGGCGCAGGACATTGGCACACCGCTGTACCGACCTGCACCACACACGTGGATATGTCCGGACACTTGACACCGTAGCATGGGTCTGAGGGGCGGAAGGGAGCGGGGGTGGTCGGAGGGTGTGTGGGAGGAGATATGAGGAAGAGGAGCGAAGAGTGGGAGGAGGAGGAAGGATGCTGGCAGGACTAGACTGGTGTACACCCGTTCCACCAATAAGCATCAGGTGAGCAGCAATGTCAAACCTCTCCAATGATTCTTCTCACCTGGGCAGGAGCACTTGGCAATGCCAGCGGAAGAGGAGCACGTGCAGTTGGTGGGGCAGGTGACGATCGAACAGATGTCCACCGCTGGTGGGGGGCCAAGCGGGAGAGAGGGTGGGTGTGGGGGGGGAAAGACGAGTAGAGGTGAGGGAATGGGTGGCAGGTGGAAGCAAGTTGGGAAGGGTGGAGGGAGTGGGAGGGGGTGGAGGGAGGGTGAAAGCACAGGTGCGTATGTCGGAAGAGGAAACGAGGCAAAGGAAGGGGCGAACGAGAATGAACATGAGGTCGCACACGCCCCACTGCCACCGCTCGAGCTGCCCGTGCTGCCACAACAACCGCTGCTGCCACTGCTGCCCCTCTCACCTGTGTTGCCACTGCTGCCGGTGCTGCCGGTGCTACCCGTGCTGCCCGTGCTGCTGGTGCCGTCCGTGCTGCCGGTGCTGTTGGTGCCGCCGGTGCTGCCGGTGCTGTTGGTGCCGCCGGTGCTGCCGGTGTTGCCGGTGCTGCCTGTGCCGTCCGTGCTGCCGGTGCTGTTGGTGCCGCCGGTGCTGCCGGTGCTGCCGGTGCTGCCGGTGCTGCTGGTGCCACCGGTGCTGCTGGTGCTGCTGGTGCTGCTGGTGCTGCTGGTGCTGCTGGTGTTGCCGGCGGTGCTGTTAGTGCCGCCGGTGCTGCCGGTGCTGCCAGTGCTGCCCGTGCTGCCGGTGCTGCCGGTGCTGCTGGTGCTGCCGGTGCACTTAATAGATCGCACTGCTGCAACGTTACCACTCGTGGTCCTGGAGAGCACAAGCACAAGCAGACAGCAGCAAACCACGGTCAGGGGATCACCCAATGAAGGGTATACAACGGCAAGCATGAGGGGCAATGGAGGGGCAAGCACAAAAGCCCATGTAGCAAGTGTCAGAATCTCAGCCACTGGACCACTGGGAATAAAAGAGCTAGCAGGTCAGTGCGCCCATCACCCCCCCGATTAGCGAGTCTGTAATCCTTCTCTAGGATTAATCAGGGATTCTAGTGCATGTTTCTGACACCCACCCTCTCACTAGAATGCCTTAGGACACGGCACAGCTGCAGCGATACATGGGCACCAGCATGTGCGCACATATGAAGCCGAACCCAAAACGTTTGCTCTGATACCATGTCAGGATCCTAGCCATTAAACCACCTGGATAAAGGAGCTTGTTAAGTAGCGGGTCAATGCGCCCATAACCCCACTGATGAGCGACCTTGTAACCCTTCCTTATAATCAATAAAAAAAATCCCACCCAGTGCATGTCTTCAGACGACAGGTACTCACGCTGAGGATGTGACACCGCTGTCAGGTTTGTACCACCCGCTAGAATAGCCAGAGCAGTCGGTGCGGTTATTGAACCACATGAGGTTGCACACCTGCCGCGCACCCGGCGCCCCGTCGGGCACATCCCAGAGAATTTTGATCGACCCCAGGGCCCCTGCGAAGGGTGCGGGGATGTTGATGCAGCCTTGAGCTCCCGATGCGCCGGGCGTGGGGGCTCGGAACACGGCGGGTGTGAGAGAGACGGGTGAGTTGGTGAAGTTGGCGCGTTGTAGAGCACGAGACTCGTTGTCACTGTGGCTGGCGCGTCTGTTGTGCGGAGAGAAGGGGAGGGCGGGAGTGAGGGAGGGAGGGAGGGACCATGGGAGTGGGGGAGAAACAAGCAAAAGGGAAAAGGGGGGGAGGGAGGAAGAGAGGGAGAAAGGGACAAGCATAAAAAGGGAAGGGAGGGAGAGGGCATGGGAGGGATGGAAGGGGGTGGGGGATGGGAAGAGTGTGTGGAAGGTAAGTGTAACGAAGGAAATTGCTTCGGGAGGGGAACTCAACAGGGCTTACAGTGCTTGATAGCAGTGATTGGGAACGTGTATGAGCTGATGGTGAAAGGCTATAGCAGATGTGTCGATAACGAGTACCTTGAGTGCAGGTGCTGTTGACAAGGGAGTAGGAGGCGGGGCAGGCACAGAAGGGGATGCCGTCGCTGGTGGCTCTGCAGCGAGATGTGGAGGGACACTCTATCCCCACACATCCCGGTGCTGCAGAGGGGTGACAAGTGGTGATGAGGGGTGAGAAGGGGGGAGAAGGTTTGTGGAGGTGGGGGGACGCACAAAGTCGCCGGCAGCAGCAGAGAGTGGGTGGGAGCACACTCACCGAGGCACGTGTTGGGGGCAACGAGCAGCAGCCCCTTGGGACAGACGCACTGTGGCGTGCCCGTGCTGCCGTCACACACCAGGTCGGGGCGAGGGCGGGGGGTGGAGACATAGGATGGAGGCATGACGAAAGCAATGAGTGTGATGTGCAGAATGGGGCCCCGCCGTGGCATGGCAGTGCCACACGGTGGGAGGGGAGTGCCACACAATGCCCCGAGTTGATGCGATGTTATGCAAGTGGAAGGGTTGACCGGGCAGGTAGAAAAAGGAAGGCTCAGTCAGGTAGAAAAAGGGTTGTGTGGGGCAGGTAAGAACCTAATCGGCACTGCGAGTTGTTGACGAGAACTTGCCCTGCAGCACACACGCACACAGGGTTGCCGTCCACTGGTGAGCACGTGGCGGTGGAGGGACACTGCACTGTGAAACACGGCTCTTGCACTGCCGGGGGGGAAGGGAGAAGGGAAGGGACAGGGAGAGAGAGAGAGATAGATGCGTGTTGAAGGGCGAGGGAGTAGAGTACAAACAGCCCTTGGATAATGAATATAGCACCGCGCCACACAGCACAGCACCGCACTGTTGAGCGACCCAATTTGCACGGATAGGGTGAAAATACAGAGGACTGAAGCATCACGACACGCACAACATAGCACAGCATGCACAGCACAGCAAAGCACAGCACAGCACAGCACAGCACAGCACAGCACAGCACAGCACAGCACAGCACAGCACAGCACAGCACAGCACAGCACAGCACAGCACAGCACAGCACAGCACAACACGTCAAAGCACAGCAAAGCAAAGCACAGCACAACACGTCAAAGCACAGCACAGCACAGCAGCGACACAGTCACCATCAGCACCAGAGTTGACCTAACATAGGAGCAAGTATTACATTTCCTGAAAGTTGCGAATTTTCAAACTGTAAACCTTCGTTGCGATCCTAAAAACGTTATCCCAAATTGCACAAGTTTTAAAAAGATGACGAGAGGGAGTATTACTGATTAGGAATTTAAAAAGTTGTTTTCTTCGCCAAATCCAGCCAGCCCCTCGTTGTTCCCCTGGTGGGTGGGTTAGTCCTTGAGACCCAAATTACAGGTGCGCTACTTTTCAAAGCTTGCACAGCCACCTACGTCAAGTTTCAAAAACTTGGCCGGCGCAGTCCGCAAATTGGGCCGCCGGCTTTAATCTTCAGAAGCCCAAAACATGTGCGCGCAAATTAGAAGGCATAGGGAGGGGGGAAGGCGTGTGTGCAGGTGAAAAAGGACAGCGCTTGAGGGGCTTGAGGAGCAGGTCGCTCACCATAGGGCAGCTGGCCGTTGTAGTTGCCGGGAGGGTAGTAGTGACACACCCACACATCTGCTTTCGTGCCACACGATGCCTTGCCACACCCCACGGTGCGCGTGCCATTCCAAATGACCTGCGTGTAGTGCCCACACTTGGCCCAGTTGCCGCCCGCACAGCCATTGGGAAAGACGGCCACGGAGTACCACTGCCCCTCGTTCACCCACAGCTGCGCCGCTGCTCCGTTCGTCTTACTCCCCGCGGGGCCGGCGCCTGCGAGGTTCTGCCCCTCGCCGCTGTTGCCGCCGTGCACGAGCGAGCAGTTGTAAGAGGTGTTGGTCAGCACTGTCGCCCACGCCTGCGCTCTCACCGCCACTGGGGGGGAAGACAGAGGGGGGAAAGGGGAAGAGAGGTGAGGAGAGGGAGAGGAGGGGCGATGCATGGTGGTGGTGGACTGTTGACATAGATGGCATGTGCATGGTGTTGTGTAGCAAGTATGTCCTAGTGGGTAGATTCTCACCTTAGGTCTTATAGGTCGTGTATTCAAGTCTCAGAAGTTGCATTTTCTCCCCTCCTTATGCTCAATACGACATGTCCACACTCCACCACGCTTCACCGGTGAAGTGTGGTCACAGTTGGCATTGTAACCTGTCCATTCATCCCATACTCATCTTGCTGGTCCTTATGGTGTGACATATGCTGTCATGTCGGCTGTTGTTCCATCCTGGCCCACAGGTGCATTGTGCAACATGTGGCCTCAGTTGCTAGCTTGGCAAGGTTGGCTAGCCTTGCCCTCAACTTTGACGTGCTGCAGCTAGCCTCAAGAGTTCAGCCACATATATGTGGCTTCTTTCTTTACTAGGAATCATCCTTGGAAAAGGACTTTGCTCTAGTTTCTAAGACTTGTACCATCTTCCTATTGTGCCTAAGTTCACCGATCCACTTTCTACACATGGCATGTGCATGGCATGTGCATTGCCTGTTCGGCCGAGAATTCATGCATGCCTGCGAGCACTCATACATCACTCTGCTTTCACTCCCCTGTGCACTCATACATCACTCTGCTTTCACTCCCCTGTGCACTCATACATCACTCTGCTTTCACTCCCCTGTGCACTCATACATCACTCTGCTTTCTCATGCCAACTCACATGCATCGTCCCACCCTCACGTCATCCCTCACTCACATGCGTCATCCCACACGAGCGGCACGGCCCCAACAGCAGCGCGGGCGGTGTTGTGAACATCGAGGTAGTCGGAGTGGGGGAGGTCGGCCGAGGAGCACTTTCCGTCGATCAGCCGTGTGTAGGGCGCAGGACATTGGCACACCGCTGTACCGACCTGCACCACACACGTGGACACGTCCGGACACTTGACACCGTAGCATGGGTCTGAAACGGGAGGGGATGTGGGGGAGAGATGTGGAGGAAGTGTGAAAGAGCATTTGGCACTGTTGCTACTACCTGAACAGGAGAACTGCCACTGTAGCAATCATCTGCGCAGGAGCGCATGACGATGTTGCAATCACCTGAGCGAGAACACTCGTCTCTGTTGCGATCAACTGAATACGAGTGCTTCGAAGCGTAGAAATCACCTGGGCAGGAGCACCTGGCAATGCCAGCGGAAGAGGAGCAGTTGCAGTTGGCAGGGCAGGTGACGATCGTACACATGTCCACCTCTGGTGAGGGGGGGGAACCGTGAATGGGCAAGGCGGGTGGGGAAACGGGTGGCAGGAGAGGAAGTGGAAGGGGCATGAAGGCACAGGTGAATGGATTACGGGGGAAGAAATGAGACGGCCGAAGGGACAAACGAGAACAAGAGAAGGACCCGTGCTGCTCGCCCTGACACTTGACACCGTAACGTGCGTCTCAAAAGGAGGGGGGTGCGGGGGAGGGATATGGCGAAAGGGGAGCGAGGAGAAGGGGTGTGAAATAGCATTTGGCAGTGTTGCTGCTATCTGAGCAGGAGAACTGGCACTGAGCACTGTAGCAATCACCTGGACAGGAGCACATGACAATGTTGCAATCACCTGGGCAGGAGCACCTGGGAACGCCAGTGGGAGAGGAGCAGTTGCAGTTGGCAGGGCAGGTGACATTCAAACAGATGTCCACCGCTGGTGGGGGGAGTGAAGGAGGAAGCGGGATGGGGAAACGGGTGGCGGGAGAGGGAGTGGAAGGAGCATAAAGCACAATGGATGACGGGAGAAGAAACGAGACGACGAGCGAAGGGACGAATGCGAACAAGAGGAGGACCCGTGCTGCCGCTCCCCCTGATGTCCTGTGCTGCTCCCCCTGATGTCCTGTGCTGCTCACCCTGATGTCCTGTGCTGCTCACCCTCGCACTGCCCGTTGACCTTGGCATAGCCAACCACGCAGTGACACGTGGCGCCAGTGCTCTCTGCCACACACACCGAGTTTGCCGGACACAACTTTTGCTTACACGCCCCGCTACCACCACCCCTGATGCCTGTATTACCACAGTACCTGTGCCACCCGTGCTGCCGCCCGTGCCGCCCGTGCTGTCGGTGCCGCCCGTGCTGCCGGTGCCGCCCGTGCTGCCGGTGCCGCCCGTGCTGCCGGTGCTGGCGGTGGTCCCTATGGCAGTGAGGCACGACATGGACTGTGCTTTCGCCACACACCCGCAGCCACCCTGGTGGGGGGAGCACGGTGGACACAAGGGCGAGAAGGAGGAGGGGAGGAGGCCGGCAGGTTATGGGTGCGGCATGATGAGAATGGGAGACGTGAACTAGTGTGAACGCTAAGGAATGCAACGAGAGAGCAGCCAAGGCGTGCAGGGAACATGCCCTGATGTCCTCTTTGTGAACGTGGAACCTCTAAAGTGCTCGTGAACATTCGCCTGTGATCGCATCACCGCCGCATGCAGCACCCTCGCTCACCGCATGCATGCACGCACGCGCACTCACTTGCTGGTGGCGGCGTAAGTGGTTTTTGCCGCATCCGCCTTTTTCCACCCGCCCGGCACCTCAAAGGCCGACGACAACCCGCTACAGTCGCTCTGGTTCCAGAACACCACCTTCCCGCACATCACGCGGCTCGCGCCGCTGCTGCCGTCCTTCACGCTCCACAGGATGCGCAGCGACCCGATGTTGCCTGCGCGCGGCGCGGGCAGGTTCACGCACGTGCGGTTGGGGATGGCGCCGCGCAGCACGGCGGGCGGCACGGGGGCGTACTTGGCGGTGGCGAATAGCAGCACGCTCGTCACCACCACCTGCCCCTCCACCGCTGGCGGGGGAATGGGGGTGTGGATAGGGGAAGAGGGGAGGAGGGAGGAGAAAGAGGGAGCAGAGGGGAGGAGGGGGAGTGGAAGGGGAGTGGAGGGGGTGAAGGGGAAAGGGAAGGGGAAGGGGAGGGAGCGGAATGCAGGCGAGGGGGAGAGAAGGGGGCAGGGGCTGGGCGAGAGCGGCGAGAGAAGCGGAGCGGGAGGTGGGTGCTGAGAGGAAGAGGGGGTGGGGAAGCAGCATTGGGAGCATGAGCCGTTGACCTCACCTGGCACACATGAGCCGTTGACCTCACCTGGCACACATGAGCCGTTGACCTCACCTGGCACACATGAGCCGTTGACCTCACCTGGCACACACGAGCCGTTGATCTCACCTGGCACACACGAGCCGTTGATGAGCGCGAGGGTCCCGTCGCACTTGCAGAAGGGGAAGTATTTGCTGTCCACTGAGCATGCCGCGCCTTGCGGGCACGACACGTTCGCGCACGCCACAACGGCTGTGGCGGCCCGCGCGGGCGCGGACAGGCGGACGGGAAGGGCGGAGCGGGGAGAGGAGGAGGGTGAGCGAAGGGGGAAAAGAGCGGAATTGAGGGGAATTAGCGTGGGGGAACGATGAGAGTCACTATTACAGCGACAATTTGCCGGAATGGCGGTAAAAGGTTTCATCCTTGAAAGCATGACGGGGGAGCGGGAGGCGGGGAGCGGGAGGCGGGGAGCGGGAGGCGGGGAGCGGGAGGCGGGGAGTAGGAGGCGGGGAGCAGGAGGCGGGGAGCAGGAGGCGGTGAGCGGGGAACACGCATCGTCCTTGAAGGACGCGGCGCGCGGCGCGCTGGCGCAGGGCCCGGTGAAGCGGGAGCCGCCGTTGGCGACGGTGGCTCACGAGGCGGGGGCTTCTTAGGCGGCGCGAACAGCCTCATAAGCCGCCGATGGAACGGAACGTGCGACACCGTCGCAGGGCCCGCTAACCGTCGCCTATGCGATCTAATTGCGACAATCGCGTCGCCAAATGTTGGGCGACGGCGGATGCCGAGAGTGGCCGACGCGAGGTGTTGGGAGAGGAGGGCGGAATGAAGCAGGAAGGCGAGGAGAAGGGGGAGGAGGAAGGGGAGGCGTGGGGGAGTGAAAGGAATCGTCATGCGCGCGCGCAGGCGAAGTGATGGGAGAAGCGCGATCTGCGGGGAGCCGACGATTGCGGGAAAGCGCAGAAGGTGGAGACGCCCGAAAGGAGATGAAAGGCAAAAGCCTTATGAATTGTTGGGAGCAGAGCTGCTTTGCCATGGTAACAGGAATCAAGTGCCGCGAGATAAATATGGGAACGAGGCAGAGACGGAACGGAAGCATCCCCCCGCCCGATGTAATACGACACCCCACGCCACGCGGGATGGAGTGGCCGGAGCCGCGAGCCTAGGTTTTGGATTGAACCTCACTTCGCTGAAGAGCCCAGCGGAATTCGGTTGACGGAGCCGAATTGCCAGGGTCGACGAGGGGGGTCGACGGAAGGGGGGGGTCGACACGGAGGGGTCCGACGAGGCGGGCGACTGACGCGCGTGCGGGCCCGCCAGCCTGGCCCAGGGCTGGGCCGAGCGCACGACCGCCGCCCCGCAAAACCCCCCCCCGGAAGTGAACAGCGACCCACGTTACCGGGTGGGGGCGGCGAGCTGGCGAGACCTCGCGCGAGGGAAAGTAACCCCGGCGCGAAGGCAGCCCACCCGTCCCTCCTGCCCGCGAGGTCCTAGTAACCCATCGCGGCCTGCCCGGACGGGCAGGCGAGGGCCTGGCGAAAATTCGGGGGCCCCTCGGGACACTCGACAATTTCGCGACCCGTTGCGGTGACGCCACGTGTTCGCTCGTGGTTTCGCATCGGGCGCATGCCATATTTCGGACGTTGCGAAATCGATTTCGATCGCTTCGCGGCGCATGTTTTTCGCGATCCGCTGCGAAATCGACACGTGGCGGTCTAAACGATGCACCGCGAGCGTGCGAATATGCGTCCCTTGGCCGACCGAGGCCAGGGGACGTGACATCGACTTGCTGGCTCGGCGGCGAATGAGAACCTGTGCCACTTGTGCACGAGCCCGCCATACCCTGCCGAGCCAGGCCCCACGAGGGCCGGGCGATGCCTCGACCGGCCTGTGGGGCACCGACCCCCTTTTCCTTGGTGGAAGGGGGCATCGCTCCTCATTTTCGCTTTCTCCTTTCACTTTCCACCGTTTTTTCCCAGCTCTGCGCCTTGTCCCACATTCACGTCCCTTAGCCGGTAGCCGCTTCCCTTCCCCGCCATGGCGGCCGACCCGAAAGTCGGCGAAGTGACGCCGACTTCGCAGGACTTCCCGCTGTATCTCGACCTGGGCGGAGGGCTCACTTCCAAGTTCGACGAGCACGACTACGCCGTCCTCGTAGACAATAGGCTCGAGTTCAACGCCCGTTGCTTGGGATTCGGCCTCAAGTGAGTCGCCGTATATTTAGGTCGGCGTCGATCTATGCTGTCCTAGCTGGTCGACGCTGCGTCGGTGTTATGGTTGTCCCATATCTATGGCGGCGCCACGAGGTTAGGGTTTGGTTCACAGTGGCGCCGACTTTACGATTACTGTTTACGTGTAACACCTATTTCACCGATGGGTCGGTGTTGTTCACTGGGTTGCACCCCCTCACCCCTTCTAATACCCCTGTCGGCTTGCAGGCACGCATGGGCTCGCTCGACGAAGATGCGATTGTGGTCGATAGGACTCGGTCGGCTTCGGGCGGCGATGGGTCAGGAGGACCACACGTGCTTTGCGACGGTTTTTTTACGCCGACGTAGCGATCATCCCCCTGCATTCCAGGTGCGATGGTCGACGACGTACAGCTGTGCCATGCATGCTATGTCGGTTCTCTGTGCTGAACGGCGCCGACGTGCCTTGCCTGTGCAGCATCGCACCGCTTCCAGGAGCACAATGCAGTGTTATTGTCGTCATTTACCACGGCGACTTGTTGAGGACGGGGGGGGAGAAGATCAGGACGTCTATCCGCCACCTGGACCCGCAGACCGTGAAGCAGTGGCACCGCGACGAGGCAATCCGCGTGCTGAAGTGAGCTCGATAGCCTATTCGTCGACGCATGCCATTTCTCCGCGCAGCCTAAACCATGCTTACCGACCATCTCCGGCATTGTTGTTTCAGGTTTTTCCGGGCGGCGGTACTGGCCGAGCTGGGCCGCGACGGTAGGACGTGGGAGTGGCCGAAGCCCTCCGTTCAAGAGGTCGGGCACAGGCTCTCCGACTGTGACGAACCCCTTCGAGATGTGAGTTCCGAACGAGTCGACGTCCTATTGTGTGTCATCCAATCTCGATGCTCATCCTTGCGCTCTGAACCGGTGAATGCAGAAAGTGCCCGGCGTCGTCCAGGACGGGAGCCCGGGCTCCGGCACGCTAGCAATGAGCGGGTTGTGCTGGGTGGTGAGGAGGATGGATCTCCTGACCGGCAAGTACCGTCGCAGTGCTACCACCATGGACAAAGTCTACGTTTCGGGGTTGAAGGCGCTGCGGGGTGCGATGGTAACATTCATCAAGGAGCACGTCGCTCTGAAACGGTCGGGCCATGTCGGACTTGCTCGCGACGCCTGTGACGACGACGGCGAGGAGCCCCCTTCAGCATCCCAAGCAGCCGTGGTCGCGGACACCCGCGGAGAGGCCACAGGCGGCGTCGACGACGCAGATGGGGAGGCAGGAAGGGCGGTGCCGCGGACCGGGGATCAGGAAGAGGAAAAGGAGGGGGAGGAGGAGGCGGAGGAGGAGGAGGAGGCGTCCACCGATGATCGGGATGATAACGAGGAGGAGCGTGAGGAGCGCGAGCAGGGGCAGGAGGAGGACGAGGAGGACGAGGAGGAGGTGGAGGAGGAGGAGGAGGAGGAGGAGCAGGGGGGGCGGCGGTGGCCGTGGAGCAGGCGGTGGAGCAGGCGGTGGAGCAGGCGGAGAAGCAGCAAGAGGGGGAGGATGAGGTGGTGTTCCCCTGGGTCGACTTCGAGATGGCCGTGGAGGGAGAGGCGGCGGCCGTGGAGGGAACTGGTGGGTGGTCGGCGGATGTTGTGGGCGAGGGAGTGGAGGGTGCCGATGTGGAGAGAGGAGACGTGGTCGGCAATGTGGTTGGGGACGCGACAGAGGAGGATAACGCCGCGGCCCCGACGCAGACGGGCGTGGAGCCCACCGCAGGGTACGCCGGGGTGGAACGCCGAGGTGGAGCGGTAGAGGCGGGCAGTCAACCCGGTTCCTCAGCAGCAGGTCGGCAGGCACCGCCGGACGACGTCGCGCAGCTGCGACAGGAGAACATGTGGTTGAGGGCTGAAAATGCTCGACTGCAGACGGAGCTCGGAGTGGAGAGGGGTCGGGTGGACAGGTTTGCGACGGGGATAGGCCGCCTCGTGGACAAGCTCAGGTCGTTGGCCGACCAGGTCGCCGCCTCCGACAGGGACGCGGCGAGTCGGCTGATGGACGCGTCCTTGACCATGGCGACGACCGTCACCGAGAACATCACCGCCACCATGGGTGAAGCATGGGATGCGATGAAGACGTACGCCGTGAGGGCGGAGGCCTGGGTGGACGATCTCGAGAATCCGGAGGGGTTTTGGCAGCGGAACGTGCGAAGGCGGTAGTCACCTTGGTCAACCACGTGGACAAGGTGGTGGGCGACGCGCAGAAGGGGTTGGAGGACCATATATCGAAGAACCTAGTCGCCGCGCAGACCAACATCGCCGCCGCGGTAACTCAACGCGTCGCCGTGCCGCCGCCAACGCCGCCCGCCCCACCGCCAGCCTTCCCGGACGAGCTCATGAAGTCATTCAAGGCGGACGTGTTGAAGGCGGTGACTGAGGCCACCCAGCAGTCGTTTGTTGCGTCCGGGTTAAACCTCATGACCGAGGTGATCGGCAATTTGGCGCCTCGTCGGCGTGGGTCGTCGCCGTCGGCCAACGACGCCGGCCGACAAGAAGGGTGCGAAGAGGCCGGGCGGCGGAGAGGATGCGTTGAGCTCGAAGCGGAGCAAGGGAGCCGATGGGAGCCGCGGCGTCGGCGAGGTGGGTCCTGGTGGCTCGCAGAGCAAGGGAGCCGATGGGAGCCGCGGCGTCGGCGAGGTGGGTCCTGGCGGCTCGCGGAGCAAGGGAGCCGATGGGAGCCGCGGCGTCGGCCAGGTGGGTCCTGGCGGCTCTGGGAGCAAGGGAGCCGATGGGAGCCGCGACGTCGGCCAGGTGGGTCCTGGCGGCTCTGGGAGCAAGGGAGCTGGGAGCGGAGGTAAGAGCGTGGTCGACCAGCTCAAAGAGAAAGGGGCCAGGGTGATAAGGACGCACAGCAAGGGCGATGGAATCAAGAGTGCGGAGGGGGGCCCAGCCGACCAGGTTGCCGCTCAAGAGGCTGGACCAACTGCTTCGCCATTGGTGGCCGAGAAGCCCCCCAGTCTAGCAACCGCACCAACGGCGATAGATGGCGGCGCCGAAACCGTGAAGGGGCCGTCTGGGGGGGTGACGGGGACCACGTCGATTCCCCGCAAACCCCCTGCGGCTAGCAGCGCGCCGGTCGCCCCGTCAGCCGCCAAGAACGATGGGCCGTCCCTTGCGGCTACTCCAGCACCAGCATGCCCGTCTGCCGCCAAGGGCGACGCGAAGGATGATGCGGCTAGCCGCCCTGGTCCGTCCGCCCCAAAGGCGAACGCGCTCTTGGAAATGCTCCGCCGCATGGAGACCCATCGCCCGGGCGTGCAGCCGCCTCCCGTGGTCGGTGCCGCTCCGGCCAAACCAGAACGTCGCTCGGTCGCTCCCCAGGTCGGCGCCACAACGTCCAGTGCCCCACCTACCGCGCCTAACATCGCCGCCCGTCCCCCTGTGGACCCCAAGTCCGCCCTGCTTCGCGCCCGGTTAGGCGCACGTACTGCGGCAGCGCCAGCACGGGCTCAGACAGAAGCCGGCTCAAGCGCGACGCTGACGTCGGTAACCGTAGCTGCATCCTCGCTCGGTGCAGCTACTGTCGAGGCGGTGGCGGAGAAGGGCGTGAGTGCAGCGCTAGCCACGGGCGGTCGATCCGTCGACCCTGCACAGGCGGCGAAAGGCCAGCGCGACGCCGACATCGATGCCATCCAGGACCTGTTGGAAGCGGTAAACCGCCCCGGGCAGCCCCCTGTTCTGGCCATCTCGGACTCGGCGCATGTGGAGCACCCGGCGAGTCCCCCCGGTAAGACGACCACTGCTGCTGTGGTGGTCACCAAGTCGAAACAAAAGGGGACGGCCGACACAGGGAAAGGGAGACAGAGCTCGCAGAGGACAACACGGGCGAAGTCGGTGGAGAAAGGGAAGGAGAAGGCGAAGGTGAAGGAGAAGGAGGAGGAGGAGAAGGCGAAGGAGAAGGCGATGGAGAAGGCGAAGGAGAAGGAGAAGGCGAAGGAGAAGGCGAAGGATAAGGAGGAGGAGGAGGAGAGGAGGAGGAGGAAGAGGAGGAGGAGGAGGCGGCGAAGGAGGAGGGCGAGGATGATGCTAAGGAGGAGGAGAAGGTGAAGGTGAAGGAGAAGGGACGGAAGGGTCATGGCATCCACCGCGACACCGCGGGCGACAAGCAAGGGTGGGTGGGCGAGATTAAGGTGGCCGGGAACGAGAGTAGATACATCGGCAAGTCGCGCGACAAGATGGAGCTGGCGTACCTCCACTCGATTGTGTACCTCCTTTACGACGGTTACGTCAGCAAGATTCTCATGGCCGAGCTCACCGGCTTGACGGAAACCATGATGAAGCAGTGGAGGGCGGTGTGGGAGGAGGTCAGGTTCTTGCCGACCGGGATGTGGACGGTGATATGGGCAAGGGGCGCTTTCCTCCCAAAGACCCGGTAAGTCGGATACCACTTCCGTCACGTGATGATGTCGACATAGGGGTCCCTAATGAACGTCCAATTTCGTGTGTTCGCGTAACAGGTTCGATGACATTCTCGGCAAGTATCGAGCGTACAAGACATCAGGCGATGAGCATCACGCCGCGCTCTGGCCGGCGATCTGGTTCCCGGTCGATGCCGACACGAAGGAAGGGAAGGCGAAGTCGGATGCAATGCTGTCGGCCATGATTGATCGCATGTCCTTGTGCGCTGCGTATGGGAAAGTCGCTGCTGCCGCGGCGAGGAAGGAGGGCGAAACGGATGAGACGACGGCGTTGGTGGCACAGGCGCTATCGGCCTCCGCTTGCGCCCTGTGGTGCTTAGTCGAGGGCGACGCCGCCCAGGTGGCCGATGCTGTGCGCGAAGGGAAGGCGGCGGCGATGGTGGTCGGTGCGAGCGGGAATACCGGTGATGAGTTCATGAAGGTCATGAAGGAGGTGCTGGAGGCCGCGAAGAGCAGGGAGAAACCCCTCGGGGAGGTTGCGTACAACGTCGCAACGGCGCTGGAGTCTACAGCTCTGGCGAGAGCCTATCCGGGGTTGGATGTTGAAGTCGAAGCCCAAGTGATCGCACGAGCGACGGTGGAAACCATGGCGTTCTGGGGAATGTGCCCCAAGGATGGGCCGAAACTCAAGAAGATCGGCATCGAGGTGCCGCTTGACGCGCAGATGGCGAAGCTTATCGAACACAGGGGGAGGAAGGGCCAGAGGGGCAAGCAGGGCAAGGACAGCTCGGGGAAGAAGGGCCAGAAGGGTAAGCAGGGCAAAGACAGCACGGCGGCTTAGTCGGCATTGCATTCTGGTCGCCTGGGATGGCCTGGTATGGGCGGCGTCGATCATGGAGTTCTCGTTGTGATTGCTTGTCGTAGGTGATTGCGTGATGTGTGGCTGTAACTTTTTGGTAGTGCATGTTTCGTGGCTGAACCTCGTCGGCGTCTGATACGTCGGCGTCGTGTGGTGTCGACATTGTGCGTCTGTCTGTATGCATGTAGATACACGGCGATATCCTCGTCGCCGCTTTGGGTGTTTTGCACCGTTTATAGGTCGGCATCGATATCGTTTTGTGTGTTTCGGCTGTCGGATCCCTTCGATGCTCTTTGTTTGTGTTTCATTGTGTGCGTGCCTGTCGACTTTACGAAGGATGTGTAATTAACAACTCAAACATTAGCTTGTAGACTCCGCGAAGGATGTGATGTCTACTTCAGTTAGAACGAGAGGATCATTGTGAGAAATCCAAAGTCGACAACTGTATCAGTACGAAACACATGCATGCTGCAACAACATCATCTACAACATGCAACAGCCCACAATCGCATGTTGCTTGTGAGCATTCACGCGGTCTTCTTGCGCTTGGTCGACTTCTTGGTCGGAGGCAGCTTCCCGGCGTCGTTTTCGCGGGCCAGGTCGGCCAACGCCTTCTTCATCCCCTCCTCCCATGTGTCCGGGAACAGGTCGGCGACAAACTTCTCCGGCTTGAACCCGCGCGCCACGAGCGCACTGGCGAGACGAAGCTTGGCAAATTCCGTCTTGCCGAGCCCCTTGACGCCCTTACCCTGCCCGGCATAGGTCGGTTTGTTGCCCGCGTTGAGCACCGTGAGGGCATCCGAGAAGGTCCCAATGCCAGGCGCCGCTATCGTGTTAAGCGCGTCGACGACGGCTTCGGTGTCGGCTTCGCCGTCGCTCCTGCGAAGCTGGCGCACGGCATCGATTACCTTCATCATGCGGCGCACCCTCGTCCCGTGTGCTCCCTGCGAGGCTCCGTCGAGGAGGGTGTGGCGGTCGACGAATCCCGGCTCGAAGAACCTGTCGCACAGACGACGGGTGTCGGCGCTGGTGCACGAGGTCCAGAGGCGCCACGCGTCCCTCACGGTCGTTGCATTCCGCCAAGGCTGAACCACGTTCAGCTCGTAGCTAGCCTCCTCGACCGTCTGTGGGGGTTTTTTGGGTTTCTTGGCTCCGTCACCCCTGCTTGCCGACTCCGCGGAGCCACCGTCGCTCGGCGACTGATCGTTCGCAGCTGGCGGCGCCTCCGGCATCCTACGAGCTTCTGAAACGCGGAGAGCCTCGGTGAGGCGGGTTATCTCGTCCGTCATCGACGCGATGGTAGCGTCGCGCTGCTCGAGCTTCTCCTCGAGGTCGATCTTCTCGACCGCTGACCGCTCCCTCTCGAGCTTCAGCGTCGTTGTGAGGGAGACGACCGCGTACTGGGCGTCATGGCGGACCGATATCTCCTGCAATGTAGGCGAAAAACGGTGCAGGTGAGGTGTTGTCATCGGGCACAGTGCTCATGGCGATGTCGACATAAAGATGACTCACCTCTGGCTGGATGAGGGTTGGGTCTTGCCGCTTTTTGATGGTCTCGGTGTCGGTCTTCTCGACCTTCTTCGCCCAGTGCTGGAAGAGGGGAATCCGGCAGAGCTTGGAATACTGGACGTACGGGTGCCAAGGCGTGCGGACGAGTTTCACAGCGAGGTCCTCGGCGACAATGCGGCGGAACATCTGGAGGGTGCGCCAGAAATGCACGGCAGCAACGTCGGCGTCGGACCCCTTCTTCGCGAGTTCTTCCGCCTGCAATTAGACAACAGACGTGGGTAATTACCGTGGTTGAAAGTACAGTGCCATGCGATGCTTGGTCGGTACCGATCGACATACATTCTTAAGGAGCTCGTCGACGCCGGGGAAGATGTGCTCGGCGATGAGCTTGAGAAGCTCGTCCGACGGTTCCACCCTGCTGCGCCCCAAGAAGTAGTCCTGCGTGTAACCCGAATAACCGGCCTTCTTCATCACCACGCCGACGGGAATGGCTGTGATGTAGGCTCGAGTCATCTTGTCGAGAGCCCAGTGACCCAGCTCGGCTATCTCGGCGCGAGGCGTACCGTTGATGGCCAGCTCCTGCGCCCCGCCTGCCCGAGCGGCATGGACGTTCCGCTTGCAGAACACCCCGTTCGTCTTCCACATCTGCCTCGTCCATCGCTGGTGGCTGGCAGCTGAGATTTCGCCCTGGTCGGTGTCGTTTTTGGCGAAGAACAGGTGCTTCTTGTACCAGCGCTCGCGTGTGCTGGTGTCGACCGGCGGAATGAGGTCGACGCCGTGAAACTGGCCGATCTGGTCGAGGATGAAGTGTAGCCACAGTCCGGTCTCGCCGACGGCGCACAATTCCGCTTCGAGGTGCCGCGCGGCGTAGCTCTGCTGAAGACGCGCATCCTTCGACGTCTTCGAGTTCCGCGCGGCGACCACCATGACGACCGGCTGGTTATCCGGGTTCACCGACGAGGTGCTCGCCAGTCGGTACAAGAAGATGTCGGGGAGCGTGATCTCGCGGATGCTTGCACCGCGCATGAGGCTGTGGTGGGAGAGCAGCGTGAGCACCTTGACGAGAAGGAACCTCCACAGCGTCTGCGAAGGAGTGGTGAAATGCGGGCTCCATGCCGACGCCGCCCAAGCCGGCAGCACCCTCGTCATGATCTGGCGGAACTGTTCGGCGGTGTATGTGTCGCCGATGGTGCCGCGTCGACGGTCGGCGCAATTACTGTCGACAGAACAATACGGCGGTAGGATTATTAGGGCGATGGGAACAAATCGTCACCGACTAGAAAACGGCGTTGGATGCCAACTTACTTGATGTCCCTCTGGTTTTTGGTGCGGACCATGACCCGCACCTCCGACCGGACAACCGAGATTTCTCGCATGATGCCCAACTCCTTCTCCTTGTACAGCGTCGCTTCCACCCTCGCCGCCATCTGGCATGCCTTGATGCGGCCGAGGATCATGTGCACCGTGTAGGACGGCACCGGCGCGTTCGTCTCGGCGTCGATCTTGAACTCCCGCCTCATGAACTTGACGTAGGCGCGCAGCCGCGTCGGAGTGACCTTGGGGCCGTGCAGCCAGATGTGCTTCCGTTTGACCACCTTCGGGTTGTCCCAATCCTTGCTCTTGTTGCAGTGGATCCAGTGCCCGATCTCGTCGACGTGCCTAGTTCGTTCCCCGATCGGCAGCTTGTCGCCTATCTCTTTGAGCATCTTCGCGGCCCACCTCTTGTAGTGGTAGATCCATGAGATGTAGGACTGGAGCGTGCTCTTAGCCTCGATGGTTTTCAGGTGGCGCAATGCCTCCATCACGAGCACGTCGACGCACGCGTACACCATATCTTCCTCTACGAAGTCGGCCGCCTTCCACTGTTCTCGAGGGACCGACGTGTTCATCAGATCCTCGAGCTCGTCCTCGTCCAGAAGTTCCTCGATGAACGCACGTTCCCCCCTGAGCTTTTCTTCCAACGTGCGCGGACCTGGGCCACGTCGGGGCCGCGCGTCGGCTTCGTCGTCCTCGTCGCTCGCCGAGGAATAGTCTTCCATTCCCTCATCCTGGTCGCCCGCTACGTCCGGCACCGACGACGGCCCGGCCTCCGCTGCATTCGTCGGTGCCGACGTGTCTTTGCTTGGTTTCGTGAACTCCACAATTCATCCGGACCTACGCATCTCTTGGCTGCTTGGAAACCCTTTTCGTCCGCCTTAACTTGTTACCCGGTTCGTCACAGAATACTCCCCAGCAAAGCTGGTGGCTGTCCGCTAGGATAGGAGAATAACGTGTTCAATCACGTACTCCTAAAGGTCGTTGGCTTGCTTAGCCGTATTCTCAGATATTCTGTGTTTTGTATGTAATTGATTACGATCTTAATATATTCCTATTCCTATTCCTATTCCTAAATGCCTGGAGGCATGGTGTTTAGGGTTGAGGCTCCCTCGGATGGCATGCCATCCGATGGGGGTTTAGTTTTTTTGCTGCCCGGGGCAGCAGGTCGACAGGTCGACACAGGTCGACAGGCTTGTCGACCTGATTCCGCTGAGATCTTCAGCATAATAGAGCTCAGCGGACGAAAAATGCCGCCCATTTTCGCGGGCCAGAACGGACAACCCCCCTCCTCGGGGTTGTCGACCCCACGACGACCACCGCGTGGAAAGCCCAGGCGAGCTGGCTGGGCCCAGTGCTGGTGACCCCTCGGGATTGTCGACGACCTGTCGACCTTGGGTTCCGCTGAGACAATCCCGAGAAGGTCGTCTCAGCCGCGTGACGTCATCCCAGCTCGGCACGTCGGGCCGCGATGATCGCCACGCGGCCAAAAAAGAGACGTCCGAGATCGACCCCTGGATGGCGGGGCCATCGTGGACAGCCAGGGTGGCCACGACGGGCCAACGGAAGGTGGGGGTGCTTCGCGTGGGAAAACTTCGCGCCCAAGCGTTGCCAGGTCGGTGCGTACCACACGGCCATCATCCAACGGTTGCCCACATGCCCAAGGCGAAATCCGACCGTCCACTACCTCTGCCTAGGTGCAGTGGATACTGGCGGGAATGTCGGCGTCGACCAGAAGGTCTTCATCGTGGTGCCACGCGGCAGTGTCTCCCGCCCTCGAACTACCGCGCTGGGACCACGCCACGTACCGCACCACAGAGCCAGCGTGTAACACCCATGAAAGGCGCATTATGAGCGAAGCGCTTCAAGCAAGCAGCCATGCACGCCCGGTGGCACGTCGGTCACGGCGCCGCCGCACGAGCGTACATGCATAGCTGCGTCCTGCACAGGGGTTTGCGTGGAGCGCCAAGTGGAGCGGAGTCGCTCACGACCATACCAATCTGGAGTCCCACTGTAGGTCGCTCATTCTGCCTGCCGTTCTCTGTGCTTTTCATCCGTTAGCTGGCACTTAGATTTTTTCCCCGTCCCCTTGACGGCTCGCCCTTAGTTTTTTTTCCATCGGGAGATTGTCGGCAGACGTGGAACGTCGGCGTCGTCAGAATAGTCAGACGTCGTGGTCGCCGTCTCGTAGTGTTGTCTGCGATGCCGACCTGTCAGATACCGCCGACTTAGAATCGCCATGTTTCATTTCACCGACCTCACCACACCGACTTCCCATCGCGAGACCCTAGGTCGCGGTATCATGGCCGGAGCACAGCCTCGCTCGACACCGCCGCAACCGCAGCCACCACCCGCCGACGTCGACATGACGGACGTTCCGAACCCCGCTAGCCAGGGTGAGGATGTCCGCCCGGTAGATCGTACACCGAACAGTAACCCCTCGTCGACGCTGCCCCTGCTTTACGATCTCGGCAGCAAAGGATATGAAACGTAGCCGGCCAGCCGCCCGAATGCGAGATGCTGTTTTTTGTTGTTTCTTAGCAGATTGTTTAGAGCGTCTCCAGAGAAAGATTTTGAAGGCTAAGAGAAACTGCGCGATGATGAGTTGCAGGATCTCAAAGCGGGGGGTAACAATGTTGTTGAATCTCTGAGCACAGCGGGCGTTCCAGACAGGGTCCTCGACATCAGACATTTTTGTCTGTTTGTCTTAGTTTCCATACGATTTTTATCCAGTTAATCTGGTTTTCAATGAATATTTTTTTTTTTCATCTGAAAGAGTATAAATATTTTTTTGACTTCATCTGATCCATCAGAAGTGTATTATATGTTTCGTCTGAAACCGAAACATGTTAGAGTACGGGGATTTCCCGCGGAACATGTTATGACAGGGCGAATCTGTTGTCTAAGCGAATCTGCTGTGTTGTGTAAGGTCGAATCTCTTGTGTCAGGACGGGTTTGCTATGATTGGACGAACATGTTGCGCTCTGACGTCGCGAATCTGCCGTGTCAGAGCGAATTAAGCTCTGATTTGGCGATATATTGTGCTCTGACAGGGCGAATCTGCCGTGTTAGGGCGATTTTGCTGAGACCAGTGAAGTCCGAATCACACCAGTGTGTACTTCGAATGAATGTGACAGGTCAAGAAAAGTCAGACTCAACTTTTTATCCCACGTGCATCTACACGCTAGAATCTATTTTAATTGGTCAGACAAGTACTTTTGAAATTTCTGATGCATCAGACACGCAAAGGCAAAATATCTGATGCATCAGACGGGCCCGAAGCAGGCCTGTCGAAGTTTCTGGGGCTCGTACTTGCGCTCCCCAGCTCCTCCCCATCTGACCCTTGGTTGGGTGTAGGTGAGCGTTTTGGCGCCCTTAACGGGCACGGGCGCACCCCAAAGTGAAAACTTGAAATCCGGGCATGTGCGAAGTTTGCACACACTGTATTTGGTTGAGGGAGCTGCTACGCCAGATTGCTTCAGTTCCTTTGACGTGCTTTGGTTAAGTGTGTTGGAGTTCTCTGTGTCCAATAGCCAAATTCAGCAAACCTAATCCTATGTGTCACTGCTGTAAACTGCGGCCAGCTCGTATTGTACGCTAAGGGATTGTTCGGGTGCTCCAAGGTTGACTGAGACACACTACACACACGAGATTGGCTAGAAAACTCTAAGGAAAAAATCCCCTCCGCGCGCTCTAGTGCAGACTAAGGAGAAAGAGGGGGGTGGGGGGGTGTCTCAGGCACCCTGGGGGCGTGGGGGGTCCTACGATCGGAAACCAAAACTTAGATAAAGGGGAAGGCCTGGTTTCGTCCCTTAACGCATCCGGGGAAGGGTCGAACGAAGCACTTAGTGGCACGGGTGGGGTGCGAATCTAAAACTTGACGCATTGGAGCTGGAGCGAAACTAGCCCTTAATGTCAGGGCATTAAGGGCATATGCCCGTCAATCGTCAGGCCTGGCCCGAAGGGCCCGTCTGACGCATCAGGGGGGTTCAAATCCTAGCGAGGACCCTGGTTCCAGAGGGCCTTCAGGGCAGCGATGTTGTTGGATCTCTGGAATGCCTCCAGGCATTTAGGGTTGAGGCTCCCTGACCGGATGCATGCCCGTCTGGGGTTTATTTTTTTTGCCCGCGGGCAGCGAGCTCCCTCGGGCGTCGACCTGATTCCGCTGAGCTATTTTCGGCGAAAGACAATCATAAAAAGGGGCACCATGCACAGCAAGGAATCCGAAAATACTCTCGCGGATCGCCATTCGTGAACGGGGCCACGGCCACGGCCACTGACACTCCTTGAATCACCTTGTCAGATAACCCTAATGCTTTCATTCGCACTCTAAACTGTAGAGTCTACACCCACTAGACGCTGTCACAGTAGATGCGAATGAACACAACAACTGCTGATTGGAAACTTACTGCAAGCTGTAAGAAAATATTCAAATCCCTAATTACACATCCACATTTCACCTCGTATGTCACTGTTTCCGGTATAGACGGTTCTTCTCCCAGCAGAGGCTAGCTCATAGTACCTGCTACATGTGTATTCTTTGACCCCTAATGCAATCCTCGCTTCGCTAGTTCAGTCGCATTCGTATAACGAGCTCAACACATACCGTGTGTCACATACACTAGAAGGCATGTACAAATCCTGAATAAATTACAAAAAAATGGAAAGAATAACACCTCCATCACAATCTTTTGGATCTGATGAATCCTACCTTCAGATCAGCCCTGCTGCTATTGCCGTACTCGAAGGGGCAGCGCTGCTCGTCTCTTCTTCAAGCCGAACAGCTGATAGCTCTCAATGCTGCAACATCGCCACTCGTGGTCCTGGAGAGCACACGCACAAGCAGACATCAGCAAAACACAGTCAGCGGAACACTCGATAAAGGATATCATCACATGGCCAGCTCACGGGACAGTGGAGCAGCAAGCGCAGGGGAAGAAAGAAGGTGCTGCAGAGGCAGGAGCGCAGGCAGCAAGCTCTCACGAAGCAGTGGTGACGTTGCTGCCGGGCCGTCCCCACCCGGTGGCATGGCCATAGCAGTTAGCCCCGTTCCAGAACCACATCAGGCGGCACACCTGCCTCACTCCCCCCACCGCCCCGTCCGGCACGTCCCAGAGAATCTGCAGTGACCCCACGGCCCCTGCGAGCGACGCCGGGATGTTGGCACAGCCTGCTGCTCCCGAGGCGCCGGGTGTGTTGACTCGGAGGACGGTGGGCGCGAGGGAGGCGGGTGAGTTGGTGAAGGACGGCGCGTTGTAGAGCACCACACTTGTTGTCACTGTGGCAGGGGCGGCTGAAAGGGAGGGGGAGGGAAGGGCGGAGGGAGAGAGGAAAGGGAGTTGGAGCGTGGGAACAGGTAAGTGCGACAGAGAGTGGGGTTGTGGATGGAGTGGTTATGCGGGACGGGTGTGGCAAGGCTTACAGCGCTGGCAATGGGAAGATATACTGAATGTGCTAGTAACGAGTACCTTGAGTGCAGGTGCCGTTGACAAGGGAGTAGGAGGCAGGGCAGGCACAGAAGGGGATGCCACCACTGGTGGCTTTGCAGCGAGACGTGGAGGGACACTCGACTCCCACACATGATGGTGCTGGAGAGGGGTGACAAGGGGTGAGGAGGGGTGATAAGAGGTGACGAGGTGTGAGGACGGATGAAGAGGGGTGCAGATGGTGAAGGTGAGAAGGCACAAAGAAACAGGAGGCAGCAGCAGCAACAGGCGACGGGGGGTGAGGTGTGAGGTGCAATCGCAGAGAGCAGTGAGGCAGAGCACACTCACCGAGGCATGTGTTGGGGGCAACGAGCAGCAGCCCCTTGGGACAGACGCACTGCGCTGTGCCGGTGGTGCCGTCACACACCAGGTCGCCCGCTGGACAGCTCACTCCCTTGCAGGGGTCTGGCAGGGCGAGAATGGGGGAGGGAGCGGCAGGGCAAGGGGGCATGAGGGTGCAAGGGCGGTTGGGAGAGCATAGGCTTGGTGGCGGGGGAGTGATGGTGCGATGGGGGATGTGGCAAGGGAAATGGTGGGGCCACGGGGGGCGCACGAGGGAAGTGATGCATCATGCCCCCAGGGAGTGATAACGTGACGGGAGATCATGGTGACACATGGTGGGTGTGAGGGCATGCGGGGTGGGAGGAGCGTGGGGGGGCGGGTGGGGGCGGCACCTGGTTGGCACTGGGCGGGCATGCAGGGTGAGAAGAAGGTGTGGCGGTGGGAGGGGACAGGACGACACACCTGGTTGGCACTGGGCGTTGTTGACGAGCACCTGGCCGGCAGGGCACACACACACGGGCTTGCCACCCTCCACAGTGCACGTGGAGGTGGAGGGGCACAGCACTCGCGTGCATGGGTCTTGCACTGCAAAGAGGGAAAGGGAGAGGGGAAGAGGAGATATGGGATGGATGAGAACGAGGAGCCCATGGGCCATAAGTACAGCATCGCACCGCAATGCACCTCACAGCACCGCACAGTGCAGCCAACGCAGCACTGACCGTAGGGCAGCTGGCCGAGGTAGTTCCCCGGCGGGTAGTAGTGGCACGCCCACACGTCCGCCCCCGTGCCGCACGACGCCTTGGCACACCCCAGCTTCCTCGAGTTATTCCACACGACCTGCGTGTAGTGCCCGCACTTGCACCAGTTGCCGCCCTCACAGCCGTCGGGGAAGACAGCGAGGGAGTACCACTGCCCCTCGTTCACCCACCAGCTGGCCGCTGCTGCGTTTGAGGCCCAGCCGGAGGGGCTGGCGCCTGAGAGGTTCTGCCCCTCGCCGCTGTTGCCGCCGTGCGTGAGCCCGCAGTTGTACGTGCTGTTGGTCAGCGCTGTCACCCATGCCAGGGCGTGCGATGCCACTGGGGGAGGGGAGAAGAGTGGGGAAAGCGAGGGGAGGAGAGGCCGTGAGCGGAAAAGCACGGTGGTCCTTTTATGACGAAAAGAGTAGTGGAGAGGGTATTAGTTGAGGTGATTGCAGTGGGCCGAGTAGCAGCACAACGATGCACTCATCACTCTTCTCACAACAGCACTCACATGCATCGTCCCACACGAGAGGCACGGCCCCCACAGCGGCGCGGGCGGTGTTGTGCATATCAAGGTAGTCAGAGTGAGGGAGGTCGGCCGAGGAGCACTTGTTGTCGATGAGACGAGCGTAGGGCGCGGGGCACTTGCACACGGGCGTACCGCTCTGCACCACACACGTGGACACGTCCGGACACTTGACCCCGTAGCAGCGGTCTGGAGAGCGGAGGGAGAGGGGGAAGGGGGTGGATTGTATGTGGGAAGGGGTGTGGAGAACGGGAGTTAGGAGGGGAAAGACGGGGAAGAAGAATGGCAGACCTAAATGCACACCGGTAAGTGCACACCAGTTAGCACCGGGACGGATCGTGTAAGCGCCAATGTCAATCCTCTCCGACGTTTCTTCTCACCTGGGCAGGAGCACTTGGCAATGCCAGCAGAAGATGAGCACGTGCAGTTGGCAGGGCAGGAGACGATTGAACAAATGTCCATCGCTGGTGGGGGGGGTGGATACAAGGGGAAGGAGAGGAGGGATGGAGGGAGGGGAAGCGGGGGAGGGGAGAGAGACCGAAGGCAAATCTGAGTGGGTGCCAGGAGAAGGGCGAGGAGGCAATGCAGCGTTGGGGGAAGAGAGAAAGGGAATGGGAATGAGAAGAGGCGATAAAGTGTTTGAGTGCGGAAGCGCTTTAGAGAGATCAGTGGCACAATGCAGGGCACTGCCCGTGCTGCCCGTATTGCCCTCCGCATCATGTCCCAAGCTGCTCACCCTCGCACTGCCCATTGACCTTGGCGTAGCCAACCACGCAGTTACACGTGGCGCCAGTGCCCTGCGCCACACACACCGAGTTGGCCGGACACACCGTCTCCTTACACGCCCCGCTACCACCGCCCGTACTGCCGCCCGTGCTGCCGCCCGTGGTACCAGTGCTTCCAGTGCTGCCGGAGCTGCTGGTGTTACCAGTGGGCACGCCTGTGCCGGGCTCCGTGGTGCTAGCAGGGTCGGCAAAGGCCTGGCACGACATGGACTTGGCTCCCGCCACCACCCCGCCCGTCACTCTGATGGTTGGATGAGGGATGAGGGAGAAGGAGGAGAGCAGGTTATGGTGCCAGCATGGGGAGAATGGAGGGCAACAGGTAAGTGTGGCAGCAGAACAGCCGGAGTGCGGCGGGCTCACTGAATGCGGCGGGCTCACTGAATGCGGCGGACTCACTGAATGCGGCGGACTCACTGAATGCGGCGGGCTCACTGAATGCGGCGGGCTCACTGAATGCGGCGGGCTCACTGAATGCGGCGGACTCACTGAATGCGGCGGGCTCACTGAATGCGGCGGACTCACTGAATGCGGCGGACTCACTGAATGCGGCGGGCTCACTGAATGCTGGTGGGCGCGTAGTTGGTCTTGGCGGCATTAGCGGCCTTCCACCCGCCCGGCACCTCCCAGCCCGACCCTGAGCAGCAGCAATTTGGTTGGTCCCAGAAAAACACCTTCCCGCACATCACGCGACTCGCGCCGCTGCTGCCGTCCTTCACGCTCCACAGGATGCGCAGCGACCCGATGGCGCCCGCGTGCGACGCGGGCAGGTTCACGCATGTGCGGTTCGGGATGGCGCCGCGCAGCACAGCGGGCGGCGCGGGGGAGAAAGCGGCGGAGGAAAATAGCAGCACGCTCGTCGCCACCACCTGCCCGTCCACGGCTGGCGGGGGGCGCGGCGAAGGGGAAGGGGAAGGGGCATGGTGAGGGGGAGGGGAAGGGGAGTGAGCTGAATGCGGGAGATGGGGAGGGTAGGCGGCAGTGTTGGGGGGAAGAGCGAGAGGTGGAAGCTGAGAAGAATGGGGGTTTTGGGGGAGCAGCATCGGGAGCATGAGCCGTTGATCTCACCTGGCACACACGAACCGTTGATCTCACCTGTCACACACGAGCCGTTGATCAGCGCGAGATTCCCGTCGCACTTGCAGAAGGGGAAGCCATTGCCGTCCACGACGCACGCCGCGCCTTGCGGGCACTGCACGCCCTCGCACGCCACGGCGGCTGTGGCGGCGAGCGCGGACGGGCGGACGAAAGGGGAGCGGAGAGCGGAGGGGAAAGAGCGGAAGGGGAGGATGAGTAAGACGGGGATGAGCGGAAAATGTGGAGCGGGAGAAGGAAGAAAAATTGCGCTCCCCGCTAACGCGCAGCGAAAGGGTCGAAAGGCGCGGCGCACGTACGCTAACGCAAGGCCCGGTGGCTCACCCGACTGCTTGCCCGCGCCGCCGGTCTTAGGCGGCGGCTTCTTGGGCTTCTTGGACCCGCCGAACGGGTTCCAAAGCCGCCGGTGGAACGGACCGTGCGACACCAGCGGGCCCTTTAACCGTCGCCTGTGCGAACTTTCTACGACGATTGCGTCGCCGATTATTGTGCGATGGCCGTCTATGGCGATAGCGGCCGAAACGAGATGGTGGGAGAGGAGGACGGCATGAAGCAGGAAGACGAGGAGGAGGGGGAGGAGGGGGACGCGGGATGTTGTGAATGGCGTCGTCATGCGCGCGCGGAAGGCAGTGCGCGGAGTGGCGCAGTGCGCGAGGAGGCACCGTTTACGGGGAGGGGAAGTCGCAGGTAAGGCAACGAGGAGGGAAACCGCAGGAAGATCTCGTATCGGTGAGAACAGACTCGCTACCTTGGAACAGAGGTGATTTCGTCAAGAGAATGGTGATGATGAGCCAGAACTGATGTTGAGATAACGGATTTGGAAATTACGGATGTGCTTGTGCTTGAGTCACAGGACCAGAGCAGACAGCTGTGTTGGGTGGGTGGTTGGGTCTGCTTGGGGAGGGGAGAGGACGGAAGGAAAACATCAGCCTTGGCTCCACTCCGCTTGCCTGCGCCCAGGCAAAATCTATGGTTGCGGTTCGGGCATCGGGATTTGGGAAACGGGGAAACCTTCAACTGTACACTTCACTAACTACAGTGCACAAGTACAGTATGCTGGGCCACCTACCACCCACCAACGACAAAAGAGTTGCCCCCATCAACGAAAGCAGCTGTTTTGTTCGGGGTGGGGGGGGGGAGGGATCGCTGGTTACGTCGGTTACTGCACCAGGAAGTCGTGAAGGATTTGCCGTTTTGATTTGGCCGTCTTGATTGGCCAATCGTTATTGCCAAAAGTGGAATTTCGTTACATCAACCACTCTCACCCTTCGCCTTTCGTTCGCCGAGTCAATACGCCCTAAAGGGTGTCTCTCTCGGAGCACCTGGGCTGATTCTAAATACATGAATAGTTTATCATTCCACTCTAAAGTTCATTACTCCGCTCTAAATTAAATCCGTAACGCTTCTTCACAGAACCATAACTAGCCTTCGCGATCTCCGAATTGCCAGTTTAGCTTGTCGGCGTTGGTTGAGTTGGTAGCTTGTAGAAGCGAGGATGGAGGAGTCGGATGAGGGCCGCGATTCAGCGCGGCGTGCGCGCGGGGACGAGCGACGATCGCGGCACGGGCATGACCGTCACCACCACCGCCACCATCACCACCATCACCACCATCACCATCAGTCCCCCGCGCACTCCGCGGGAAGCGGATCGAGCGGCGATGAGCGCGATAGGGGGAGGGAGGAGCACGGGAAAGGGCGCGAAGGGCGGGGCGAGGGGAGGCGGAGGCGGGATGAGGGGAAGGAACGGGAGAGGGAGTGGGGCAGATCGGCGGAAAAGGATGGAGACAGGTTCGGGCCGAAGGATAGGGATAGGTCCGGAAGCGATCGCGAGAGAAGGAAGGATCGGGAACATGACGGGGAGAAAGATGATCGCAGGGAGAGAGGAAAGGACAGGGATCGAGACAGAGACAGAGACAGGGATAGGGATAGAGATAGGGATAGGGATAGGGATAGAGATAGGGAGAAAGATAGGGATCGACATAGGGATAGGGATAGGGATAAGGATAGGGATAAGGATAGGGACAGAGATAGGGGTCGCAAAGAGAGGGAGCGTGAGAAGGAGGGGGAGAAGGAGCGGGATGGAGAGAGGCACAGGGAGAGGGACCGAGAGCGTGACAGGGAGAAAGGGAAGAGCAAGGACCGTCACAGGGATAAGGAGAGGGGCAGAGAGAAAGACCGGGAGCGGGAGGAGCGGGAGCGGGAGGAACGGGAAAGGGAGGAGCGGGAGCGGGAGGAGCGGGAGCGCGAGCGGGAGAGGCGGAGCGCGCGGCTGGAGTCGCTGAAAGCGCTGACGGGCGGCAAGGGCGAGCGCAGCGACAGGCGCCGCGAGAGGGCGGGCGCGCGGGTGCTTAGGGAGGGTGCGGGCGCGGCGGAGGGCGCGCAGGGGCCCGCAGGTGGCGGGGAAGGGGGTCAAGGCGGCGAGGGGGGCGGGATGGGAGGAGGGGAGGGGTCCGTGATTAAGGGGGATGGGTTGGGGGCTAAGACAGGGGATGGGGTGGGCAGTAAGGGAGGGGAGGAGGCGGGTGGCGAGGCTCAGGAGGCTGGGCTGCGCAAGCTGAGGCTGAAGCTGTCAGGTGCTTCTTCAGGTTGGTCTCAGGTGCTTCTTCAGGTGAGTCTCGGGTGGAGAGGAAGGAGAGAGAATGTGAGAAGTGTCTAGGCTGGTACTTCGTCTTGTGGTGCCGCTCTTCACCACTTCCCCCCCGCCCCTCCCCTTCCCCCCCGCCCCTCCCCTTCCCCCCTATTGCAGGCGCGCAAGTGCTGAAGGTGGCACGCTCACAGCCCAAGGGGAAAGGGGCGGGGGCCGGGGAGGGGCAGCGGGGGGAGGGGGGACAGGGGGAGCGGAGAGCGGATTGGGGGAGAGAAAGAGGAGACATCGACTCATTCTGCAGGTGGGAGGGGGATGGGGGCATGGGATGTATGGGGTGTATGGGATGTATGGGGTGTATGGGGTGTATGGGGTGTATGGGGTGTATGGGGCGTATGGGGTGTATGGGGTGTATGGGGTGTATGGGGTGTATGGGGTGTATGGGGTGTATGGGGTGTATGGGGTGTATGGGGTGTATGGGGTGTATGGGGTGTATGGGGTGTATGGGGTGTATGGGGGCATGGGGTGCATGGGTTGTGGGGTTTATGGGGGGCATGGTTATGAGTCGACTCAAAAGTAATCTCTTGTTCCTCTCCTCCCGTCTCTCCCACTCGGCCCTGCTTCTTCCCAATTTTGTGCTGGTACCATACAGGATAACTCAGATGAAGAGGAGGAGGAGGACGCTGGTGCTGGTGCTGGTGGTGGTGCAGGTCCTGCTAGGCAGAGAGCGAGGGAGGAGGAGCAGGAGAGAGGGCGGGTTGCGGGTGAGAATGAGGGAAGCAAAGCAGTGGGGGAGGTGGGGGAGGAGGAAGAGAGGGAGAATGACGAGGAGGGGGAAGAGGAGGAGGAGGTGGAGGAGGAGGGTGAGGGGGGCAATGGAAGGTCCAAGAGAAAGAGGCGGAGAATATTGGATCTAAAGGAGGAGGAGAGGAAGGAGGGTGACGAGGGGGGGGGAGAGGAGGGCGGAGGTGAGGAGGAGGGGGTGGAGGTGGTAGAGGATGGGACTGAGGGGGAGGAGGGGAGAGGGGAGGAAGGACTTGAGACAAGAGAAGGAGAGGAGGAAGAGGAGGAAGCAGGGGTGGAAGGGGGTGGGGAAGATGAGGAGGAAGAGGAGGATGAGGAGGATGGGAAGAGTGTGGGGGGAGTAGAGGAGGGCGAGGGGAGGAGGGGGAGGGGGAGGAGGGGGAGGGGGACGTGGTGTATGAGAGTGGGGGTTCGCAGCAGGGGGAGGCGTCAGCAGCGGCAACAGTGGGCAAGGAGAGTCCCAGAGATGCTGCAGCTCACCATGACTTCGCCTTGGACCCCTTACAAGGTGACTCGTTACAAGGTGACTCGTTACAAGGTGACTCGTTACAAGGTGACTCGTTACAAGGTGACTCGTTACAAGGAGACTCCTTACAAGGTGACTCGTTACAAGGTGACTCGTTACAAGGTGACTCGTTACAAGGTGACTCGTTACAAGGTGACTCGTTACAAGGTGACTCGTTACAAGGTGACTCGTTACAAGGTGACTCGTTACAAGGAGACTCCTTACAAGGTGACTCGTTACAAGGTGACTCGTTACAAGGTGACTCGTTACAAGGTGACTCGTTACAAGGTGACTCGTTACAAGGTGACTCGTTACAAGGTGACTCGTTACAAGGCGACTCGTTACAAGGCGACTCGTTACAAGGTGACTCGTTACAAGGTGACTCGTTACAAGGTGACTCGTTGCAAGGAGATCATACAAACAGTATGTGTGCGTTTTGTTTCTCTCTCTCTTCTCCATGTCGTCACCATCTGCTGAGACTCCCGGGTACCCTTTGCCCCACAAACTTCTCTCCTTCTCGCTCCTCCTCCCTCCCTCCCTCCCTCCCTCCCTCCTCCCCCGTCCCCCCCTCCACCCCCCCAGCCCCGCGTCGCAGCCGGCGCAGCATGAAGCTGCCGGCGCCGTCCTCGCCGTCCTCCGCTGCCGGCCACGCTGCGCGGGTGGCAGCGGAGGTGGAGGCGGCGCGGCAGCTGAAGCGCGAGGAGGCCGCGCGGCGCCGCAAGCAGCAGTCGGAGCGCGCGGCACGCGCCGTCCAGGAGAACGCGATCCAGAAGATTCTCGGGCAGGACGGGTCGAGGAAGCGGCGGGAGCAGAAGATTCAGAAGAAACGACAGGAGGAGGCCGAGGTGTGTTGGGGCGAGAGGGGGGTCGGGGAGGCATGTTGTGGGTGAGGATGTTAATCAGATTATCAGACATTAAGGCAATGTGGAAAATCAGGGTGTGAGGGGGAAAGTATGGGTTTATTCTTGTCGCTTGGCAAGAATCTGCTGCTGCCTGCCTGCTTGAGTGCTTGTCTGCCTGTCTCCACGCCTGCTCCTCTCCCCACACGTGCAGGAGCGCCTGGCAGCCAGTCAGGTGCCGCCACCTGGCTTCGTGCGAATGCGCTTCACAGCAGATGGTGTGACAGTGGCATGGTCGCCCGACTGCCAGCAACCCGCCATGTTCCGCCCCCAGCCGCCGCTGCCCATGTGAGTTGGTGCTTCTTTGCTTTCTTCACTCGCAGCAGATGGTGTGACGGTGGCATGGTCATCAGACTGCCAGCAACCCGCCATGTTCCGCCCCCAGCCACCGCTGCCCATGTGAGTTCATGCTTCTCTGCTTTCTTCACTCGCAGCAGACGGTGTGATGGTGCTGCTTTCATCTACCTTCTCTGCTTCCTTCATCTCCGTTCATCCCCCCAGTGGCCCTCGCTGCCCCTCATTCGCCTCCATTCAACCACCCTTTACTGCTGTCTCCCCCCACCAGACACCCTCACCCTCCTTAAACCTTCTGGTACCATCCATCCCCGAATTCCAACCCCCAACCCAAACACTTTACTTCCCCCTCCTCTTCCCCCACACCCCAGCCCGCCCCCACGCCCCCTGTGTGCAGCGCCGGGGTGCCACAATCCCTTCCGCTATCGCGACTCCAAGACCCGCCTGCCGCTCTGCTCCCTGCACTGCTACAAGACAATACACGCCCCCCTGCCCGCTGCTGCTGCTACCTATTAGTATTAGGTAGTGTTATTAGGTAGTGTTATTAGGTTGCTGTTATCAAGACCCGCCTGCCGCTCTGCTCCCTGCACTGCTACAAGACAATCCATGCTGCCCTGCCCGCTGCTGCTACCTATTAGTATTAGGTAGGTGTTATAAGGTAGTGTTATTAGGTAGTGTTATTAGGTTGCTGTTATCAAGACCCGCCTGCCGCTCTGCTCCCTGCACTGCTACAAGACAATCCATGCTGCCCTGCCCGCTGCTGCTACCTATTAGTATTAGGTAGGTGTTATTAGGTAGTGTTATTAGGTAGTGTTATTAGGGCGTGTAAGATCCCCGTGCACACGTTTTGGCTGAATTTTGTCGACCATTTTGGTCGACAAAGCTTTCGCGAAGGTCGACGGATGAGTCGTCACCAGGCCGACAAATTTTCGGCCACCTCAATATGGCCTCCAAATATGACACGGATTTGCTGGCCGAAATAACAGAGGTGGAAGATTTCGGTTTGTCTTTTTTTCCGACTTGGTGCGACGACGTCGCATACATGTATGCGACGTCGCAATTTCACTGTAGCAGCGTATGCGACTTCGTTTTTACTGTGGCCAGCTGTTGTCGACAGCATGGCCGATTTGAAGTCGACCACGCGTCGGAAAAGAGTCGACTGGGTTTTTCGGCCATCAAATCACAATTTTGATGGCCGAAATCGACGAGATTCGCAAACCAATCACGAAATGGTTACTTTCGCTACGGCCACCTAATTTTGATGGCCGATTCTGTGTGCACGGGGATCTTACACGCCCTTAGGTAGTGTTATTAGGTTGCTGTTATCAAGACCCGCCTGCCGCTCTGCTCCCTGCACTGCTACAAGACAATACACGCCGCTCTGCCCGCTGCTGCTGCTGCCGCCCCAGTCGCCGGGGCTTAGTGTGTATAGGTAGCTGCTTTTTAGCTATTATTAGGCTGGCGTTATTACCATAGGTTGGTGTTATCGAGTGTTGGTTGGGCACATATGTCAGAATGTGATGGTTGGCTAGCCTGCAGTGGGGTACTCTATAGCGAGTACAACCCGAATTAGGGTTTCCTATATGTACTCAACTGCTTGCTAGTGAAATTCCTCTTTGCGTGTTTCTCGTTTTCGCCTGCTATCTTGACATGCTATCAGAGCAGGTCGACCCTCCTGGGTCGATCCTGTGGGTGGTCCCGCCCGATGCTTCCGCTGCTGTCTTGTGTGTCGCGCGCCCCGTGGCGCGCGACGGATTTTTCTTCCCGCCATGGGGCGCGCGACGGTTTTTCTTCCCGCCACGCGCACGAATCGCGCGGCGGTTTTCTGCCCGCCGTGCGCCCCGAGGCGCGCGGCGGTTTCCTACCCCGTCGACCCGCGCGTCGCCCCCCGTCGCCCGTCGAAGCGCCCCCCGTCGCCCGTCGAAGCGCCCCTGGGCCCCGCGCGGGCCGCGCGCGGCCCGTGCGACCTGCGCCAGGCCCGCGCGCGGCCCGTACGGGCTGCGCCAGGCCCGCGCGCGGCCCGTACGGGCTGCGCCAGGCCCGCGCGCGGCCCGTACAGCCTGCGCGCGGCCCGTACGGCCCGCGCCAGGCCCGCGCGTGGCCCGTACGGGCTGCGCCAGGCCCGCGCGCGGCCCGTACGGGCTGCGCTAGGTCCGCGCGCGGCCCGGGCGGCCCGCGCGCGGTTCGTTCGGCCTGCGCACACCGTCCCCCGAGCTGCTGACCGCGCCCCACCCCTGCTGCTGCCCGCGCTCCTGTTTTAGGGTTTGGGGGTGGAGAGTATGGGGGTGCCGTGTGTGTGAGCCGTCCCCTGCTCCTCCTCCTCCTCCTCCTCCGTCTCCCACTGCTGCAGCTACCGCTGAGGGGGGTGGATGTGTTGGAGCCGTCGGAGTGGTACGAGGGGGGTGGCGTGTGAGCGGTGCTAGTGGTTCAACAGGGAGTGTGTGAACGGGGTGTGGGACAGTTGGGGGAGGTTGACCGGAGGTAGCCGACTAGTCGTCCGCAGCGCCTGAAGTCCAGGGAGCCACGACCCCCTGTGGCCTGAGTAGTCCGGGGCTCTGCGCCCGGTAGCCACAGTGTGAGCACTCCTGGTAGTCCAGAGAGCCACGACCCCCTGTGGCCTGAGTAATCCCGGGCTCTGCGCCTGGTAGCTACAGTGTGAGCACTCCTGGGAGCACAGCGAGCCAGCTGCGCCTGTCGCCGTGTAGTCCGGGTTTAGCCTGGTAGCGACAGTACTACGCACTCCTGCTGCCCGTGTGTCTGCAGCTTCAGCCGTCGCCTCCCATCTTCTCGCCCCCACAGTTTCTCCTCCTCCTCACTTGCTCTCTGTGCTAGCCGCTAGCTTTGCTTATAATTGTGAACTACTGCTCTGCCTGCTTGTTGTATTGATTGTACCCCACTTTGACTATGGGGGTGTGTCAGAATGTGATGGTTGGCTAGCCTGCAGTGGGGTACTCTATAGCGAGTACAACCCGAATTAGGGTTTCTTATATATACTCAACTGCTTGCTAGTGAAATTCCTCTTTGCGTGTTTCTCGTTTTCGCCTGCTATCTTGACAACATATACTGGCCAATTGTATAGCTGGAGAACCACAGGGAATTGTACAGTACTGTGCTTCTGTCCCGGTTGGTTCTGGGATTTCTCAAGAGGTAGGATCCTTGCTGTGGCTGCTTGGCATCTAACGTGTTGTGCTGTTAGTAGTACTAGTACTATTTTGATGTACATGATTCAGGCACAGAGACTCATGCCTTGCACAGTAACGCGAATAGTTGTACTTCAGACTTGGATGTACATACAAATCAGGCACAGAGACTCATGCCTTGCACAGTAACGCGAATAGTTGTACTTCAGACTTGGATGTACATACAAATCAGGCACAGAGACTCATGCCTTGCACAGTAACGCGAATAGTTGTACTTCAGACTTGTACATACAAATCAGGCACAGAGACTCATGCCTTGCACAGTAACGCGAATAGTTGTACTTCAGACTTGGATGTACATACAAATCAGGCACAGAGACTCATGCCTTGCACAGTAACGCGAATAGTTGTACTTCAGACTTGGATGTACATACAAATCAGGCACAGAGACTCATGCCTTGCACAGTAACGCGAATAGTTGTACTTCAGACTTGGATGTACATACAAATCAGGCACAGAGACTCATGCCTTGCACAGTAACGCGAATAGTTGTACTTCAGACTTGGATGTACATACAAATCAGGCACAGAGACTCATGCCTTGCACAGTAACGCGAATAGTTGTACTTCAGACTTGGATGTACATACAAATCAGGCACAGAGACTCATGCCTTGCACAGTAACGCGAATAGTTGTACTTCAGACTTGTACATACAAATCAGGCACAGAGACTCATGCCTTGCACAGTAACGCGAATAGTTGTACTTCAGACTTGTACATACAAATCAGGCACAGAGACTCATGCCTTGCACAGTAACGCGAATAGTTGTACTTCAGACTTGGATGTACATACAAATCAGGCACAGAGACTCATGCCTTGCACAGTAACGCGAATAGTTGTACTTCAGACTTGGATGTACATACAAATCAGGCACAGAGACTCATGCCTTGCACAGTAACGCGAATAGTTGTACTTCAGACTTGGATGTACATACAAATCAGGCACAGAGACTCATGCCTTGCACAGTAACGCGAATAGTTGTACTTCAGACTTGGATGTACATACAAATCAGGCACAGAGACTCATGCCTTGCACAGTAACGCGAATAGTTGTACTTCAGACTTGTACATACAAATCAGGCACAGAGACTCATGCCTTGCACAGTAATGCGAATAGTTGTACTTCAGACTTGGATGTACATACAAATCAGGCACAGAGACTCATGCCTTGCACAGTAACGCGAATAGTTGTACTTCAGACTTGTACATACAAATCAGGCACAGAGACTCATGCCTTGCACAGTAACGCGAATAGTTGTACTTCAGACTTGGATGTACATACAAATCAGGCACAGAGACTCATGCCTTGCACAGTAACGCGAATAGTTGTACTTCAGACTTGGATGTACATACAAATCAGGCACAGAGACTCATGCCTTGCACAGTAACGCGAATAGTTGTACTTCAGACTTGGATGTACATACAAATCAGGCACAGAGACTCATGCCTTGCACAGTACCACCAGGACTACTGAACGCTACCTCTACACTGCCCCAAGCATCTGAATTCAACCTTAGTGGTTGTTGCCAATAGTAATTAGGGTATATCCTGTTCCATGTGCCCTGAGCAGCAGGCGGTTGGGTGGGGGAAAGCACGGGTTGCTTGCAGGACCCTCACACCCTCGTCCGCAAGCTGAAACGTTTAGTTTTTTCGAAAGACATTCCTTCCTTCTGCTCATTCCTCCGTTCGTTTCCCCATGATTCCTCCGTCACCATCCCAAGCTCCACTGCTGCGCATGTTGCTCGCTCTGCCTCCCCCTCATTCCTCAGTGCCCGCCTCACACACACTCGACCACTGAATGATTTCTGTGCTCAACATCCCCCCCCCCCCCACCTCATTCCTTTCTGTTACTATCACAGTTTCGCCTCCACTGCTATGGGCCTCGCTTGCTCTGCCTCCTCACCCTCATTCCTTCCTCATGAACGTTGACCTCAACGGTCATTCCTCACTCCCCCCACCTCATTCCTCCGTCACTATCACAGTTTCACCTCCACTGCTACAGGACTTGCTCTGCCTCCTCCCCCCTTTGCTTCCAACTCCCCTCCCTGCGCGCTTCCCTCCTCCTTTCCTCCCACTCTTTCCTTCTCTCCTCTTCCCACTCTTCCTCCCTCTCCTCCCACCCTTCCCCTTCTTCCTCCTCCCTACCTTCCCCCCTCCTCCATGCGACCTCCCCCCCACCTGCTCCTCCTCACTCGTCCGTGCCAGCCCGCCTCGTCCCTTGCCTCTCACACCCCTCACACCGGGCCACAGCGCTCCTCTCCGCCCTCCCGCTGCCTTCCCTGCCCCTGCCCCCACTCCAGGCGCCTTCCCTGCCCCTGCCCCTACTCCAGGTCCCTTCCCAATGCCTGTACCAGGCCGTTTCACGGTGCTCTTTCCTGCCCTCTGCTGCTGCTGCCCCTTCCCAGCTGCTCCTCCCCCCCCCTTCCCTCCGCCCTCGCTTCCCCCCGTCCCCATCTGATCAGCGCCCCTCTTCGAGGGAAGCTTCCCCGCGCCTGCACTGCCTGCTTGCACGCCAGGGACCTTCGGTGGGCGGGGGATGGGCCTCCCCCCCGCCCGCCCCCCTTTGTTCCCCTTTTGACCCGCCCACGCACCACCTTTCCCCACACCACCTGGCCAGGCGCCTGCACCACCTGCCCCCGCGCCTGCACCACCTGCACCCGCTTCCCCCCCACCACTTTGCCCTGCGCCCACACCACCAGCCCCCGTGCCATTCCCCCCTCGCTTCACCCCACCACTCCCCACCAACCCACCCGGCACCCCAGCACCACCACCCCTCCCATGGAAAAACCACTCCTCCACCACCCTTGGCAGCTGCCTTCCCAACACGTCCACCTTGCCCACCCAGTCTCCATACACCGCGGAGCAGTGCGACGTAGAGTTCATGAGAAACGACTCAAACCACACGCCCTGCCGCCGCTTCGCGTGCTGGATTGCTAGCACAGTGCGGGCCAGCCGGCTCTGGTAGAGGTGCAGTGCGGTGCGGTAGGGTGCGGGGCAGAGCGGGCTGTTGTCGATGCACTTTTGGATGCGCACTGTGCCGTTGATGAGCGGCGGTGCAAAGGTCATCTTGACTGCGATCTCGTCCTGCAGGCTGTTCACGACCATCAGTGGCGTGCGGAGGAAGGGGAGGTTGTACTGGGGAAGGAGGCATTTCCAGGGTTGTTGCGCGTGTGCTGTGTGTGAAGAAAGGGGAGAGAGAGGGGAAATAAGGGAGGGAGGGGCGAAGGTCATCTTGACTGCGATCTCGTCCTGCAGGCTGTTGACCACGAGCAGGTGCGTGCGGAGGAAGGGCAGGTTGTACTGCGGGAGCAGGCACTTCCAGGGCTGCTGCGCGTGCGCTGAAGGGGGAAAAAAGAGGGGAGGAATGAGGGAAGATGGGGAGGGAGGAGAAGGGGAGGAGGGGAGGAGGGGAGGAGGGGAGGAGGGGAGGAGGGGAGGAGGGGAGGAGGGGAGGAGGGGAGGAGGGGAGGAGGGGAGGAGGGGAGGAGGGGAGGAGGGGAGGAGGGGAGGAGGGGAGGAGGGGAGGAGGGGAGGAGGGGAGGAGGGGAGGAGGGGAGGAGGGGAGGAGGGGAGGAGGGGAGGAGGGGAGGAGGGGAGGAGGGGAGGAGGGGAGGAGGGGAGGAGGGGAGGAGGGGAGGAGGGGAGGAGGGGAGGAGCCATGAGGGTGGGAGAGAAGAGCGGGAGGAGGAGGAGTGCGGGGTAAGGCAAGGTCATCTTGACGGCAATCTAGTCAAATAGTCAAGCAGTTGACCACGAGCAAAAGCGTGCGTAGGAAGGGCAGGTAGTACTGGGGGAGGAGGCACTTCCAGGGCTGCTGCGCGTGCGCGGCGTGTGGATGGACGGGGATTGGGGAAAGCGGGGGAGAGGAGAAGGCGTGCTCGAAGTTAGGCAGGTGTAGGGGGATGGAAGGGCACGTGAGGGGGGCGATGGTGGGTCACGGGGAGGCGAGGGGCGAATGCCGTGCGCCATGCGTAATGACCTTTGAATAGACTTGAAGATGGGTGGCACGCTCAAGCACACACACCCACACGCGCACGCGCACCTTGGTGGCAGGCGGGCGGGGTGCCCTGTCCCATGCGGTGGAACTTGAACAGCCAGCCGCTCCACACTCTGCCATGCCAACACGCACACTGACCTACGCAGGGGGTATGGGAGTGGTGCCCGCAAGCACACTGACCTTGGCGGCACGCAGGGGGGGTGCCCTGCCCCATGCGGTGGAACTTGAACAGCCGCTCTACGCTCTGCCGCCACGTCAGCCGCCCCTGGATGTCCGGCGTGTCTGTTGTGTGGGGATGGTGGGGGTGGATGGGGAATAAAGCCTGGGGGATGGTGGATGGGGAATGGGTATAGCGGGTGGGGCATGGTCCATGGGGTATGGGCACCAGGCAAGAGCCCCGAGGGGGGGAGGGGGACACACGCAAAGCAGACACACGGAGCACACACGGAGCAAAGCACACGCAGAGCAAAGCACACGCAGAGCAAAGCACACGCAGAGCAAAGCACACGCAGAGCAAAGCACACGCAGAGCAAAGCACACGCAGAGCAAAGCACACGCAGAGCAAAGCAGCGCGTACCGAGGAAGAACCCCGCGTCCATGAGGCACTTGACGTTGGCGGACGGGAACGCGCGCGCCATGGCGTCGCACGTCATCGCCACGGCCTGCGCGCCCGCGGAGCATCCGCTGAACAGCACGTTGCGCGCCGAACCTAGCCCGCGCAACCGCAAGTCTGCGCGCGGGCACGGCGATGGCGGGCGGGTGGAGGGGGGAAGGGGAGGGGGAAAGTGCTCAGCAAACCGCGAAGCTGGGAAAGAGGGAAGGCGCGTGCAAGAGCGAGAAACGCGCGTACCGCGAATGGGGCGTACCACGAGCGGCGCGTACCGTGAATGACGCTGGCGAGCGAGGCGTGGCCTTCGAGGAAGAACGGGCTCGTCATGTTGGCGGTGTACGCGCCGCGCGAGCCGGCCGTAGAGCCCGCCGTCGCAGTAGACGACGAGCACGGCGTTCCAGTCGTTGAAGGTCGGATTCTCGCGCCCCCTGCGACTCAGAATGCCCGCGAATCCCGCTCCGAACTCGTTCATCTGCGCACACACGCACACACACACCGCGCCGTCGCCGCCGCGCACGCACACGGCGTTATTCGAAATCAGGTCCCTCACGAGTTCGCTCGATTGCTATCATGACCATATCGGGGCTCACTATAACGAAAGCGGCGACAATGCGTTGATGCCCCTCACGGCATCACATCATAGGGGTGTATCTGTATCGGGGCTTACTTTAGCGAAGAAGCTTTTGGAGCCGGGTTCGGGCCAGGGGCGCGTGGAGCCGAGGCTGGTCTGCGCGCGCACCATGCACTGGCTGCGCGACGTGCACCAGCTCCCGCCCTGGCGGGGAGGCAGGGGGGGAAGGCGAAGGAATGACTTTTGAGTCGACTTTCAAGCCGGGGCGCGTGGAACGGGGTTGGTCTGCGCGCGCACCATGCACTGGCTGCGCGACGTGCACCAGCTTCCGCTCTGGCGGGACAAAGTGGGGAAAGGTGAGGGATGCGAGGCGGGGCGAATAAATGCGAGGAGTGGCGAAGTAATGAGGTTAGTGACGAAACAATGTATGGACGGATGGAATGCGGCGTACGCGCAGAATGCAGCGATAGGAGGCCAGGCTATTCTCGCGCGGCGCCTCAAACGTTCAAGGTGGCGGCAAGCGAGGAGTTACAAGGTGGGCTCATGGAAAGCGGCGCGAGGCAAGGAGACGAAACAGCACGGAAATGAAGCTCGCAAAAGCATATACAGATGAATGGAATAGTAACGAAAAGAGGTGGCGATGCGATAAGTTCAGCAGAGCACGGTTCTGAGTTTGACATGACGTCAGCATACCATGAGGTGAACGACCCAGTTCTGCGCGCCGCGCTTGTTGCCCGTGCGGATGTAGTACCCCGGCTCGCTGCGCGCATGCGTTCCGTTTTTAACGGAAGGGGGGAAATGATTAGAGGGAGTGGGGGTTAGCGGGAGAGGATGATGGCTGATGCGACCATGTGGCTGAAGCACCGCTAGCTGCCCCAGCGGCCCTTTGACGGTGCCGTTGTTTCTATTCGGATGATTGAATTTGAACTCTGCCGGGTCGCTGCCCTTAGAAACGAAATGAAAAGACCGTACCTTCCGTCTAAGCATTTCCCGTGGTATATGTTGGTCTGGTTCAGTCGGACGAATTGCATTCCGCGCTGCGCACCGGATACATCAAGAGCGGCGCACGACGGCGTTTCGCGGCACAAAATAATTATGATCGCCAGTACCACCAATGCCATCCACAGCGCCTTCCGCCGCTCCATGCGTGAACTCTAAACCAAAGAAACCCGCGAACATTCGTTACTCCACCGAGCTACGCGGGACCATGGCCGCAAGGGACGATATTTCTACGAGACACCCAGGGAGACGTAGACGCTGGCCGCCTCTAAAGAAACGTTATTTCGCAGCTGAATGCTAGCTCGTTGGTGTTATGAAGCAAGGAACAGCCGTCTGCAGAGACCTAGCAGGTAGAATGTTAGTAGAGAAGTGTGTGGAAAAGCGTGTTGAAGATGTGAGTTGGAAGGCAAAAGGACATCATTTTGCCAGTACAATACCAAATCCTCGGATAGACCAAAGGCAAAAGACACAGCCAGCGTCGGACAACTTTTATCGTGTCGCCCTTGACGGAGCCGAGATTGTCGAATGCGCTTCGCAATTGAGGGAACGACCGACGCGGGCGAAATGGACATTGCCGAACCGAACTCCTTCGGCTTGCGTTCTGCCCTTGTCTGGGCCCTGGGAGACCAAGACGACAGGCTCGGAAAAGGCGAAGCTTGGTTGCTGCCCTGCCAGTCCCTCCTGCCACAGCAAACAAGCCAGGCCAAGGCGGCACGGCAAAAGGTTGCTGTGAAAGGCGGGAAAGGGCTTTCCCCCCCACAAGTAGTGCAGTCGCTCATATTAATATATTGTAACAAATTCGTATACTAGACTTGCAATAGCAAGCATTGTGTAAGGAAAAACCCTTTTCCTTACTGGGGTTTACTCAACCGCGTACAACCCCAACTTTCGGAAGTGCACGTTCGGCCGCTTTGCTTGCTGCCGAAGCAACCTCGCGTCGCCTTCGGCTTTCCTTTGCCCAACCTGCACTCAACCTCGTGTTCCCGAGGTTCCCGCCTAGTTAGGTTGCCTCGCTATATAATCGCATGTCTTTCATTGTATCGTAAAATCCATTGAGTCACAGCCTCGTTATTCGTTATTCCGCGCAACTCTGTTTGACAACTCATAACACCTGGTATCAGAGCTACTTTCCTAGTTCACCCCGCTTTTCCAGGGTAGTTTAGAGGCACGGGTGTGATTGGTACGGTGGGCTGCAAAGCGGTTGGTTGCAAAGTTTATTAAATTAAACTTGCCCGACCCCGATAGCTTTTGCGCTTGCACTGTTGCCGGATAGTCACGGATACCCACTTGCCTACTAGACGTAGCTTGCGACTCATGGATCAGGCGGCATTTGACGCGTTGATGCAGCAAGTGGCGGAGATGTCGGCAGGCATGAAGGCGTTAACGACAGAGGTGGAGAGACTACGTGAAGAAAACAACGAGCTACGCCAGGCGCGAGGTGAAGCGCGCCAGGAGTCGCCCGCTGAAGAAGGCGAGAGCACTGGTCAAGCGGTGAGCGGCAATCCGTTGGAGGAGCTCACACGCGGCTTCGAAGAAGAAGATAGGCAGCGAGCGGCGGCAGCGACAACAGTTGCAGTGACAACAATCAAGATAAAGCCTACGAGCCCGCCCCCGTTCAACCCTACCGACAAGAACACTACTGTTAAGGGGTGGTTGTTCGGCGTGGAGGTGTTCTTCACTGCAGCGAACGTCAACGACGACGCCACGCGTATTAATTACGCGGTATCGCTTCTGCGAGGCCCGGCGCTTGAGTGGTGGCGACGAACCTTGGACACGGGGACCCCGACAGGTGTGACACATGCGGCAGACGGGACTTCGGACTCTGCTATTGGGAGGGCATCATCGATATTCGGTGTGGCCACAATTCGCACGTGGAAGCAGTGGGGCGCAGCCTTACGAGAGCGTTTCGAGCATGTATCCGCCTCGGAACACGCTCGCATGAAGCTGCGTACCTGGTCACAGTTGGCTTCTGTTCAAGACTACACAGCGTCGTTTATGGCGCTCGCGGATCAAGTGGACGACATGGCGGAAGCTGAACGGTTGGATAAATACATCAGCGGCTTGAAGTATGAGATACAGTACGAGGTGCGCCGCAGCCGTCCAGCAACATTCAACGAAGCCGTCCGATTGGCCGAGAGAACAAACGCGCTGATGCAGTGGGCGAGATCGAGTTCTCGGGAGGGAAACCGATTTCGTGGACAGACCCAGCGGGCCACGATTAACGGAGTCCATGCGCCAGACCGCCCTTTTACAGGGTTGTGTTTTAAGTGCGGGAAGCCGGGCCACATGTATAAAGACTGCCCCGACAGGACGCAGGGAAAGAAGAACGACGGGAAGGAGCCGGGAAATGGGAAGAGTCAGTAACAGACGGGCCCCTTACTGACTGCGCTCTGTCGCCCGAACCCCACCATCCCCACCGAGTCGTGGTTCCGATTCATGCAATCGATCGCACTCGGACGAATAACGGGGGTGAACATGTGGATCACCCTGTGCTGGTTGTTGGCACGGTTGTTAAGAAAAAAATAAAAATGTTCGTCGATGGCGGGGCTAGCCATAGCCTCTTCAATCTGGCGACAGCAAAAAAATGCAAGTTGCAGCTGGACAGGTGTCTGCCCGAAATTGACGCCCGCCTCGTGGATGGGACGCCTCTGGCGATTTTGGAAGAAACACGGACGGTGCGGATTGAGTGCGGCGACGATTTCGGCTTCAGCATGAAGTTTCTCGCGACGACGTTGGACGGATGCGACGTGCTCCTGGGACGCGATTGGCTGCGACGGCACAACCCGGTAATCGATTGGACGACGGGATCGTGCAGCATCAGCAAGGACGGGAAGCTGATTACTCTGCCCGCGTGGACTCCGGACTGCATCGAGTCTACATGCGTCAAAGCCATCACGATTACACGCCACGTCAACAGGGGTGCGCAACTGTTCGCCGTATGCTTGCGCGAGTTGGCAGCCGACACTGACGGAAACGACATCGAGAAGCTGTGCGCAGCTGTACCACCTGATTTAGCGGAGCTGATTCGACAGTACCCCGACATTTTCCCGGACGATTTGCCACCTGGCCTACCACCCGAGAGACCCGAAGACCACAAAATCCAGCTGGAACCTGGCGCGCATCCGACTGTTCGTACACAGTGGCGGTTGACTCAGCCCGAACTCGCGGAGCTTCGAAGTCAACTTGAGTCACTGTTGGAGAAGGGCTTCATCCGACCCAGTACTTCGCCCTTCGCCGCACCGATCCTGTTCACACCGAAGAAGGACGGCGGCATTCGCATGTGCATCGACTATCGCGCACTCAATCGGGTTACCATCAAGTCTCGCTATCCCATCCCACGCACCGACGACCTCCTCGACCAACTTCGCGGCGCTCGCTACTTCTCAAAGATTGACCTACGCGGCGGTTACCACCAAATCAGAGTATTCGCTGACGATTGTCACAAGACCGCCTTCCGAACCCGCTACGGCAGTTACGAGTTCACCGTGATGCCTTTCGGCCTCACGAATGCGCCATCAACATTTCAACGCACCATGAACAGGGTATTTCGCGACCTGCTAGACAAGTGTGTTATCGTCTACTTGGACGATATTCTGATTTTTAGCAGGACACGCGAGCAGCACCTCCGCGACCTCGACACAGTGTTTAAGCGGTTGCAGGAGAACCGCCTCATCACCAAAGGCTCTAAGTGCGAGTTCTTTAAGCAAGAGTTGGAGTTTTTGGGGCACGTCATCTCACGCGACGGCATCAAAATCGACCCGAAGAAAATCAAGACTATTCAGGAATGGAAGGCCCCGACTAATGTCACAGAACTTCAGAGTTTTCTGGGGTTTGTGAATTATGTCCGGCGGTTTATCCCGAATATGGCGGGGATAACCGGCCCGCTGACCGACCTGCTGCACAAGGATAGGAATTTCGTGTGGGGGGAAGAGGCTGAGGCGGCTTTTCAGGAGTTGAAGCAGTTACTGGTGTCCCCTCCGGTTCTTCGCATCGCCGACCCATCCAAGCCGTTCGAAGTCGTCACCGACGCTTCAGATTTCGCCATCGGCGCAGTGCTGCTCCAGGATTTTGGCAACGGCTTACAACCGATTGCCTATGAGTCACGCAAGTTGCAGGCAGCCGAGCGCAACTACCCGATTCACGACAAGGAGATGCTCGCCATCATTCACGCGTTTAAACTGTGGAGATGCTACCTGACTGGCGCCGACGTCACTGTTCGCACCGATCATAAATCCCTACAGTACCTTCGAGCGCAACCCAACCTCAACCCACGACAAATCCGGTGGCTCGATTACATGGAGTCACACTTCCACTACAGGATCACCTACAAGAAGGGCGCGAACAATATTGCCGACGCCCTGACCCGACCGACAGTCCAATCCGCTGCTGTGCTGATCACCCATTCGAACCCGCTTCTTTCGGGACTATTCACCCACGGCTACACTACGGACCCGTTCTTCACGACTGGAAATCACCAGCAGGCGACGACGCAGAAAGGGAATTATTACCTAAAGGCCGGAACTGACCGGATTTGGGTTCCCGCTTACCGGCTGCTGCGCGAACTCCTTATTCAGGAGGTCCATGATTCCAACCTCTTCGGGGTTGATAAAACCCAGAAGTTGTTGCACCGTCAGTATTATTGGCCTGATTCTGCTAACGACGTGCAGCGATATGTGTCCTCATGCAGGGTGTGCCAAGCCATGAAATCGACACGTCAGCGGCCAGCTGGGTTGCTGCAACCTCTCGAGCCACCCGAACGACCATGGCAACAGGTGACGATGGACTTCGTCACGGGGCTGCCAGCTGGGCCGTCCGGCAACGACGCTGTACTCGTCGTCGTCGATCGCCTCACAAAAATGGCGCATTTCGCACCTTGTCGCACGACAATCACCGCCGAAGAAACTGCACGCCTCTTCATCTCCACCGTTGTGCGACTACACGGCATCCCATCGGCGATCATCAGCGACCGGGACCCAAAGTTCACATCGAAATTTTGGAAGGAGACGTGGGCGCAGTACGGAACGAAGCTACAGTTCTCGTCGGCATACCACCCGCAAACCGACGGCCAGACCGAGCGGACCAATCAGACGATGGAGCAGCTGATCAGGACAAACTGCCCCGACCCCGCTCGCTGGGAACATTCGCTCGCCATGCTGGAATTCGCGTTCAACAACGCTCCGTCCAGCACGACTAATCACTCCCCGTTCTTCCTGAATTACGGGATGGACCCGGTGGTACCTACAACGACTACACTTGACAACCCGGTCCCGAGGTCACAAACATTTGTGACAAAACTCCAAGAAATTCGCGAGAAGGCTGCGGACGCAATTCGCAAGGCGAATACCACTTCCCGCAAATACACCGACCTTTTACGACGGGAACTCGTCTTGGCAGCTGGGCAACTAGTACTACTGGACACGAAGAACCTGCACCTGCCCGGCCCATCGAAGTTACGGCCACGATTCTGTGGGCCTTTCAGGATCCTCAAGATGGTGACACCTGTCACCGCGAAGCTGCTACTACCCGACGACTGGCGTATTCACGACGCCTTCCACGTCAGCTTATTACGCAAGTTCGTGCCTGCCACAACAGACATCGCGCGCCAGAACGCCGTCCCGACAGCTCGACCTGTCCCGGAACCGACACTCGACCCGTCCAAGATTTTGGCGCATCGTGTTCGGCTCGACGCTTCGGGACGCCACGTGGACTTTCTTATCCGTTGGACTGACCGCACCAGTGAGGACGACACATGGGTGCCATCCGCCTCACTTGAAACTTCCCCGCTTCTTGGTGATTACCTCGCCCGCAAGCGAGCTGTGGATGTTGACCACCTTTCTTAAGGGGGGGGGTAGTGTAAGGAAAAACCCTTTTTCCTTACTGGGGTTTACTCAACCGCGTACAACCCCAACTTTCGGAAGTGCACGTTCGGCCGCTTTGCTTGCTGCCGAAGCAACCTCGCGTCGCCTTCGGCTTTCCTTTGCCCAACCTGCACTCAACCTCGTGTTCCCGAGGTTCCCGCCTAGTTAGGTTGCCTCGCTATATAATCGCATGTCTTTCATTGTATCGTAAAATCCATTGAGTCACAGCCTCGTTATTCGTTATTCCGCGCAACTCTGTTTGACAACTCATAACACATTGCACCAGTCACCCACCCACCGTCCAACTAACGGCAGGTAGATTGGACAAGCTCACCAACAGCCAACTGCAGATTTGGCTCTCAGTCATGAGCTCTCCGCCATGCCTCCCGTCAAAACTAACATCTAAGGCAATGTCTTGCTTATCTGTATCAATTTCAGATTCAGAACACATTTTCGGGAACTGCTCATCAAGAGCTTCAGATCGACACCATTATTGTGTTCACACAGCGAACATTTGGTCGTAGACGCTGCTTTTTCAGTATCCCTTTTTTGAGTTCTATAACTGCATACAACGCTTAAGACACCCAAGATGGCATCAGGGAATAAAGACACGCGAACATCATCGTTCTAAGCATCTGTACAAGAAGTCAAATCAACGAAGCGTATTCAGATTATCGGCCTTCTTTTTCATGCAGCGTCAGTCAAAAGCAGAGACTTACAAGCGGAATCAGTCTACCTTTCTTCTGCAAAGAGCTTCTGGTTGTGTTTCTTTGAATTCGTCACGGCAGGGAATAATGAAGCATAACTCCAGATTTGAGTCAGGAGATGGATCAGAAGCAGCAGAGAACCTCGCATTGGAGGATCGTGAAGAATTACTTGCTTTTTCCATGGCTACCGAAGTAACTGAACAATAAATTTTCCCTGCTATTACCCTGGATTACCAGAAGTCAGCAATGATTACCGTCGAAGACACCGATTATTTTAAGGAAACATACGTGATGGACTCTAACGTTGAAAAGCGTCAAGAAGTTTTCATGCAACTCGATGAGATTAATCTATGGCGTCATGACCGGGTCACGCGCGAGCAAGCTGGAATCTCCTTGGTCACTACACAGAGGTTCAGAGCACGCACACCAGCAGCAGCACCACGCGTGATAGGATGTATCTGTCAGAATGAAGAATGGATGATGCATTGATGTTGGTTGGGGTACATATAGCTAACCCTAAGTTTTGTACCCCCTAAGACAAACCTCACTATAGGCTACAACATTTGACACACCCCCATAGCCTAAGTGAGGGGTGTCTAGCAGAACCAAACGAGTACGGTCACAAGACCAGTCCAAGAAACGAAGCTCAGGGTGGATCACAACGTCACCACACAGTCTGAGCACAAACAACAGTGGCCACAAGGCCAGTCCAAGAAGTAACAGAGGTATATAGAAAGCAAAGTAAACAGTACACTCAAGTCTAAGCAACACGAGAACCAGTGTCAACAAGGCCTAACTGCACACAGCACCTCTGGTGGTCACAAGGCGGAAGCGCCTTGGTGAAGATGTCTGCAGTGTTGGCCTCGGACTCCACAAACTCAAAGCGAGCCTGTCCACGCCTCTGCAACTCTCGCAGAAGAAAGTACCTGACGTGAATGTGCTTCACTCTGCTCTCCAGTCGTGGCTCTCGACAAAGGAGAATAGACGCCTTGTTGTCAGTGAACAAGGTCGGTGCAGAGCTCGGCCGCTCACCAAGGTCGGTGAGCAAGAAGGTCAACCAACGCAGCTCCTGTGCCGCCATGGCACCAGCGTAGATCTCAGCCTCAGCTGTAGAGGTCGAGACCGAAGAGGAGCGCGTGGACCGCCAGGAAACAGCTCCAGAACCCAGGCTGAAACAGTACCCCTGAGTAGACCTGTGAGTCTCAGCGTCGTCAGCGTAAGAGGAGTCACAGTGACCAGTAAGTACGACAGACTGCTGCCCTCCAAGAACTAGCCCCACGCCTGACGTCGTCGCTAGGTACTTCGCCACCCTCACAGCTGCTGTCCAGTGAACAGGACGGTGTCTCCCTGGCGCAACAAAGCGCGCAAGAACGCTGAGAGGGAAGGCGAGGTCCGGGCGAGTACAAGTCATCAGGTACATGAGGCAACCCACAAGCTCTGCGTAGGGACCACTAGGCTCGAACGGCTCGTCAGGAAAGGGTCCAGTGAGTCTGTGGTCAACAGCAAGAGGTGTGCGCTGTACTGTGGAGTGCTGAAGCCCGAACCGCTGAAGGACCTGCTGCACCATGTGGGACTGTGAAAGTGTAATGGTGCGAGCAGCTCTGTCCCTGGTGATCTGCAGGCCAAGGTAGTGGCGCAGCTCACCAAGATCAGTGCAGGTGTGTCTCTTCTGCAGTTCGGACTTCACGTGTGCCAAAGCAACCCTGTCAGGGGTGGCGAAAACAAGGTCGTCAACGTAGACCAGAACAAAGAAAGGTGTGGGGCCACGACGAACGAACAGCGACGGGTCAGCAGAAGACGGCTGGAACCCAAGGTCAGAGAGGGTAGAACGCAGGGTGTCGTGCCACTCACGAGGAGCCTGACGAAGACCGTAAACCGGTCGCCTCAGCCTCCACTGGGTCCCAGGAGGGAAAGAGCCAGTGAAGGCAGAGGGACGACGCAACCAGACCTCCTCGTGAAGACTGCCCTGAAGGAAAGCAGTAGAGAAGTCGAGAGAGTGTAACTCGTAGTCTCTCTGTGCTGCTACGTGTAGTAACACCCGAAGAGTGGTCATCTTCGGGGTGGGCGCGAAGGTCTGAAAGAAGTCAACTCCCTCGCGCTGACTGAAACCTCTAGCCACGTAGCGTGCCTTGAAGACCGGAGGAGATCCCGGTGGCCGCTTCACCCTGTAGATCCACATGCCGTCGACTACGTTCGCCCCCGGAGGGGGAACCTCATCGACGTAGGTGCCTGTGGATCTGTAGGAGGCCATCTCTGCGTCCATGGCAGCTCTCCACTGAGAGGCCCAAGGCCCTGACACTGCCTCAGCGTAAGTGCGAGGAGTCGGAATGTCAAGGGCGTCGGGGTCACCCTCAGGGGCAAGGAGCATGGCACAGAGATGAGGGGAAGCGGCCGCCAGGAACTCTAGCTCAAACTGCCTGTCCTCTAGGGCGTCACAGCCAAGGGCAGACACACCCCCGACGGCCAGAGGACTGGAAGGAGGAGCAGCCACAAGAGCGGTGGCGAAGTCAAGGCGGCGGGTAGAGGCAAACTCAGTGACTGCGGCAGTAAGAGCGGACACAGAGGCACGAGGGTGAGTAACAAGCGAGGCGAGAACACGAGAGAGAACAGGACGGTACGTGCGGTAGTAGTCAGTGACAGGAGTAGGGAGCGACGCAGTGAGAGCCGACTCAGGAGGAGACGGAAGCACAGACGGAGACGGACGAGGTGGACTAGAACGAAGTAAGGCAGTACGAAGGTCAGTGAAGGGAACAGGAGACGAGGGACGAGCACGAGGGGAGCGACGAGAGGCCCAAGTCTGAGAAGGAGGAGGGGACAACGAAGACTGAGAACGAGGGAAAACAGCGGGAGAGGGGTCAGGAGGAGGAAGCGGAGGACCAGAGACGGGAGGAGAGGGGGAGGAGGAAGGAGAGGGAGAGGGGAGACCAAGGGTCCGAAGACCCGAGACAGGAGGAGGAGACGGCAGCTGCTGCTGCTGCGGCTGCTGCGGCTGCTGCTGCTCCAGCGGCTGCTGCCCCTGCTGCTGTCGCTCCTGCTCCTCGAGCCGCTGCAACTCTCTCTCCTCTCTCTCCAACTCCAGCTGCTCCTCACGAGCACGGCGAACACGAGCCTGGAACCTGGTCGGGTAGGGGTGGGGGGAAGGAGTAGTGTCCGGGGCAGCGGCAGCCCCAGAGTCGACCTCCGAAGCACCAAGCACACCACCCCCAGAGGCAGCACCGGATGGGACACCCTTCTCTTCCACGTCTGCGTGCTATGTCTAGTCAGCGTCTGGTCTTAGGTCTCCCGCGTGTCTTGCCGTCGCTGCCGCCGTCCCTTGCACCACCGTGCGGTCCTTGCGTCGAGGGTAGGCTGCGTGCCACCCCTCACTCCTCCTCCCTTCGTCCGGCCACCGAGCCTTTTGAGACGCTGCACTTGGACGTCTGGGGCCCTTCTCCTCGCCCTGGCCCTGAGCGTGAGCGTTTCTTTTTGGTGGTCGTTGACGACTACTCCCGCTACACCACAGTGTTCCCCCTGGCGAAGAAGTCTGAGGTGACTTCTACGCTGATCAGGTGGTTGCTTACCACCCAGGACACTCGTGGTCGTCGTGTCAGCTGTCTCCACTCCGACCGCGGGGGCGAGTTTCGCTCCGGCATTCTCGCTGGATTCTGTCGCGAACAGGGCATTCGTCAGTCCTGGACGCTTCCGGAGTCCCCACAGCAGAATGGGGTTGCTGAGCGTCGCATAGGCCTGGTCATGGAGATTGCCCGCACCTCCTTGACTCACGCCCGTGCCCCCCATTTCCTGTGGCCATACGCAGTCAGGTACGCCGCGCACCAGCTGAACCTCTGGCCACGCGTCTCTCGGCCGGAGGCTTCACCGACCAGTCTTTGGACAGGGTCCCCTGGTGTCGCGTCGAGGTTTCGTGTCTGGGGGTGCTTGGCTCTTGTCCGCGACACCTCCGCGGACAAGCTCTCGCCTCGCGCCGTTCCTTGTGTCTTCCTTGGTTTCCCTGAGGACTCCTCTGACTTCACCTTTTACCACCCTCCCTCTCACCGGTTCTTTGACTCCCGTGACGTCCGTTTCGAGGAGTCCACCCCGTACTACGTCAGGTACCCCAGTCGAGGTCTCCCGGTTCCTCCTCCCCCCCTCTTCCTGACAGCCGCTCCCCCGCCTGCTCCCCCGAGACAGCCTCCCCCCCCTGGTCCAGCCCCGTCTGGTGTGTCTCAGGCTAGCCCTCCCCCTTCGGCAACCCTACCCTCGACGCAAGGACCGCACGGTGGTGCAAGGGACGGCGGCAGCGACGGCAAGACACGCGGGAGACCTAAGACCAGACGCTGACTAGACATAGCACGCAGACGTGGAAGAGAAGGGTGTCCCATCCGGTGGTGCCACAGAACGGTGGGGTGGGCAAGCGACCGACAGGAGCAAGACGCAGCGACTGGACTGGACGCGACAACCTGAGGGGACGGAACCACCTGGTGAGACGCAGGGAGGAGACTAGGGGGAGGGACAGGAACTGGGAGGAGTGGCTGCTGCGACGGCGGCCGCTGTGGCTGCGGCTGCGGCTGCTGCCGCTGCTGCTGCTGCTGCTGCTGCGGCTGCTGCTGCTGCTGCAGTCGCTGCTGAGCGCGCGGGCGAGTGTGAAGAGTGTAGAGACCGGAGCCCGGCTCAGCAGCAAAAGTGGCGAGGGGCTGGTAAGAGTCCCCGTCAACACACACCGCAGTCTCTCCAGAAGGCTCAAACCACACACCCACGTGCTGACTCACGAGGGGTCGCACGCCCACCAAGTTCCGGGAGAACGAGGGGACGTGAAACCCAGTGAGAGACCCAGAAGGAGCAGCCGGACACGGCAAGGTGGTAGTGTGACGCGCGGTGACTGGTCCCGAAGTGGGATCAGCCAGCGCCACAGAAACAGGCGCAGGAAGAGGCGTAAGTGTCGTGCTGTCACGAAAGAAGCAGTGAGAAGCTCCAGAGTCCAGCGTGAACGACAGCGAACCGTCCTCTGAGGTAGCCGCTGGACTAGAGTCTACACAAGAACCTACACTAGCAACAGGCAACTGAGCAAGGCTAGCACCTAAGCTAACAACACCAGAGTAAGCAGAGTCAGAAACACTAGAGTCAACAACAGCATACATAGCATGGGGAGTACCAATCAGATCAACTAACTGCTCAGCAGACATGCCCCACAGAGCGGAGCCGTAGCGCTGAACAAGAGGCAGCCAGTCAGGGGCAGGAGCACCAACCCCGTAGACCAAACGAACCGTGTCAGTGAGCTGAGCAAAGCACTGACCAGGGGGGTGAAACCGGCCACAAGGGTGGCCACGACGAGGGCCTGTCAGAACCTGGTAGGTGCAGGGAGTGTAAGCAGCACCACGCTGGGTCTGACGCAGCCCCGACCCTGGAGCCAGCTGCTGCCGCTGCTGCTGCTGAGGCTGCTGGGAGGAGAGGGGCTGCTGGTGCTGCAGAAGCTGCTGCTGACGCTGAGCCTGGTACCACGCCGCTGCTCCACCAACCGGGGCAGGAAGTACAGGAGGCGACTGACGAACTCGGGCGTCGCCACCACTAGCAGGCGCAGTGGAGTCACCAGTCACTGCACGAGGCGCCTCTCCAGGCCCTGAACCTCCACCGCCGCCAGGCGCAACGCCACCTCCACTACCTCCGCCTCCACCTCCACTACCACCACCAGAACCGCCTTTCTTGCCACTCCTACCGCGGGACCGCGACGCAGTCGTAACAGCAGCTGCAGTCGCGTCAGTAGCGGCAGTGGCAAGTGAGGCAGTAAAGGTGGGTAACTGCGGGACTGTGCACCCGTGGAAGAGTGGGGGGGGCACAGCACCAGAGGCAGCGGCTACCGAGCGAAGGTTGCTCTCGACGTCCTTGAGTGTAGACTCAAGGACATCGACGGTGAGCTCACTAGGGTGCTTCAGCAGAAGCGCGTCGCGAACGGAGGCAAGGCGGTCAGGGAGGCTAGTGGCGATGAAATAGATAGTAATCGCCATAGGGGGAGGAAGCAGTGCAAGCTGTGCCTCTGTGCAAGCAGCGCGGTAACTAGCGTCGAGCGAGCGGAGGTGAGCGATCAAGTCAGCAGAGCGCTCAAACGAGGCGAGATCAGGAAACAGGAACGGGAGGAAAAGACGGCCAAGAGAGACAGTAGCGGGAGTAGAGTAGCGGGCCTTAATCGCAGTGAGGTACGCAGCAGCGGTGCGAACCTGAGTGAAGTGGACCTCCTCTGACTCAGGGAGGAGGCTGCTGAGTGCGATGCAGGCCGCAGCGTCACGCGACGTCCAAGCCGTCCTGTCAGCGCGCTGACGGGCAAAGCGAGCCGTAGCAGCATCGTCAGGGGCAGGACCTAAAGCGGCAGGCTCGGGGGGCTCGGGGAGGTCACCAGTAGCGTGCGACCAGAGGGTCTCGCCCCCCTGGACTTGACTCTCTAACAGACGGCGAGCGCGAAGAAGCCAGACGGAAAAGTCAAGAGGTCTACCGTCAGCGTCGAAACGAAGAACTCGCGGAGTCGCCATAGCGAGAACTAACGCGAACGAGCAGGCGAGTAACAGCAGGAGGTAAGAGGCAAATTAGGGTTCAGGTGGGGGGGGGGGGGGGGGGGGGGACTTAGTCGCAGCGGAAGAACGGGCTAGGGCGACGGGCCAGGGCGTAGGGTCGACGGGACGGGGGAAAGGGCGGGCGCGATGCGACGGGGCAGGGCGACGCGACGGGGCAGGGCGACGCGACGGGGCAGGGCGACGGGACGGGGAAGGGCGACGCGACGGGGCAGGGCGACGCGACGGGGCAGGGCGACGGGACGGGGAAGGGCGACGCGACGGGGCAGGGCGACGCGACGGGGCAGGGCGACGGGACGGGGCAGGGCGACGGGACGGGGCAGGGCGACGCGACGGGGCAGGGCGACGGGACGGGGCAGGGCGACGCGACGGGGCAGGGCGACGGGACGGGGCAGGGCGACGTGACGGGGGGAAAGGGCGCGACGCGACGGGGGGAAAGGGGGGGGCGACGCGGGGGGAAAGAGCGCGACGCGACGGGGGGAAAAGGGCGCGACTCGACTGGGGGGAAAGGGCGCGACGCGACGGGGGGAAAGGGACGCGACGAGGGGGAAAGGGCGGGCAGGACGCGACGCTAGGAGTGGCGCTAGGCGCGGCACTACGCGCGGTAACAACGGAACCGGGACGAATGAGAGCTAGGATCAGGCTCGGGAGGCTCGAACGGAGAACGGAGGAACGGGATCCCACAGGATCCTAACCTAACTGATACCATGTCAGAATGAAGAATGGATGATGCATTGATGTTGGTTGGGGTACATATAGCTAACCCTAAGTTTTGTACCCCCTAAGACAAACCTCACTATAGGCTACAACATTTGACAGTATCACTGCTACGCCAACCGAGCAACTTCGGTGTGGGCATCAGATCTCGGCTGCGGCTGAAACTGCTCTCCACCCCTCTCAAAGAAAGGCAAGACCTGCTGCTACCGAGCCCCATGCTGAATTTTTACCTCAGTCAGTTGAGGTACCTCTCGTCGCACCACTCAAGCAGCTGCCGCGAGTGATTGCATTTGGGATGAGACGCGTTCGTCACCCTGTTCGGCAACATCGAACCAGGGTAGCATATCAACCTCTCCAGGATCGGCAAGACAGGTTTGGAGGAGCCAAGCCACCAAAGCTGATGAAGCGACAGAACCAACGGGAGAGGTGTATCGCGCTGTTTCTGCTAGGGCTGAAGTGTGACAATGGAACAGAAGGTTTTTGTGGCGGGCAAGTAGAAATATTTCGGCATTTGGTGTATAAACCCCCCTAGAAAGCTGCGAGGGCTAGGTACACTGTACCAAGGCCCTCTTGAAACTCAGCTGGAGCAGAAGCCTTCTGTTCCTCAAGCACGGTTACGACCGTTTTGGTAGTATATGCTTGTTTGTGTATACTTATCAATTATCTTAAAAAAAAAAAAGCAATAGCAAGCATTTACTAACAAGATATTTCCTCATGAAAAAATGTTCAAATTTGAAAAATTTCAAGCTCCCATGAAAATTTGGCAGGGCTAGAGCCATTAGATGATTGCCGAAGCTGCTTACACAACTACATCCCTAACCCACTTTCTTCACAGCAAGGAGATTCTGCAGTGGCCCTCACTTGTGTGTGGAACGATTTCGCCAAAAGCTTACAATACTGGCGCATCCGCTACCGAGCCGTGGTGATCTAGCGTCTCACTTCCGCACTCCTGCCTACTCCACAAATGTGAGAGAGGTGAGAATTGCGAGAGGCGCGCCCGTCCAATTTCAATCGCAGGGCCTGCAACCCCTCACGCAGACACTTCTACCCAAGCTGCCGTGCCTAGCTTCCCACCCATTGCGGCCTCGCCGCGCCTTGCTTGCGGCCTCATCGGCCCTCCCTGTGCCCTTTGCCTCCCGTCGTGGCATTGCTTCACTGCAAATCGCTCTCACCACCGCATCAAGCCTCCTCTCTTCCTCCCCTGCCCCGACTAACCATCCCGTCCCTCCATCTCCTGTTCCCACCTCACCATCTCGCCTCCCTGCCTCCCCATCTCCCCATCGTGTCCCCCCATCCTATCTTTCCTGGCTCCCAGCATTAACTTCACGCCTCCTTATCTCCCAATCTGGTCTCCCCATCTCTTCCTGCCTCTAGATTTCCTCTCTGCCTCACCATCTCCCCTCCGTACCACCCATCTCCCTTCCCTACCTCCTCATCTCCTCTCCCTGCCGCTATACACTTGCAAAGGGAGTTGTGTACAGCACTACGAAAGCCGTGTACAGCCGTGTACGAATAGGAAAGGATTCTTTCTGGTTTTGAATCTGTAACGAATTTCTATCCCTTCTGACAGAAAAATGTTTATGTTATCGTTAAATTAGTGGCAAGGCATCAGACTGCGAAAGAAACTCGGTTGACGATATTTCGGAAAATCGTATATAATATTTTTATATTTTTTTCAGAGACAAGCATTTACTGGCCGGGGGTGAAGTTGGTGGCATAGGCCCAGGCGTTGTTCACGGTGGGGTCAGCCAGGTGGTCGGACAGGTTCTCAAGGGGACCCTTGCCGGTCACGATGGCCTGGACGAAGAATCCGAACATCGACACCATGGCGAGGCGGCCGTTCTTCAGCTCCTTCACCTTCAGCTCGGCCAGAGCGTCGGGGTCGTCAGCCAGACCCAGGGGGTCGAAGGCACCGCCGGGGTACAGGGGGTCCTCAACCTCTTGGAAGCCCTCGAGGCCACCCACGCGGTAGCTCTCAACGGCGCCCATCAGGATGACCTGGGTGGCCCAGATGGCCAGGATGGACTGCGCGTGGATCAGGCTGGGGTTGCCGAGGTAGTCAAGGCCGCCCTCGGAGAAGATCTGGGCACCGGCCTTGAACCACACGGCCTCGCCGAACTCGACGCCGTTGTTGGCCAGCAGCTCGGGGGTCAGGCAGCCCAGGGCGCCGAGAAGAGCCCAGCGGGCGTGGATCACCTCCAGCTCGCGGTTCTTGGCGAACGTCTCGGGGTCGGCGGACAGACCCGCGGTGTCCCAGCCGTAGTCACCAGCATACTCGCCGGTCAGGTACGAGGGGGGGGAGGAGTACGGGCCCAGGAACAGAGGGCGGTCGGGGCCGTAGAAGGAGCTGGAGGGGGCGGCCTTGGCCGTCTTCCTCATGGAGACGCGGGCCTCCACATTGTTGACCTTGGCGGCGAGCTCAGCGCTCTGGCCGACGAAGGTGGAGGGAGCAACAGCAGCGTTGGCGAGGGCAGCCATTTCTGTCTGCTTGAAGGTATCTGAAAGATATGTGTGAGTTGGAAGTACTGATGAAGCTTGGAGAATAAATGAAAGCTTGTGCCTTTTGTACGACTGGCCTGGAACCCAGCGTCGCGAGAATGACTGGGATTGGGGTCCAGGATTGATTGTGCCAGGAATCGTCGAACCGAGTCGCCGCAATCCTTCCGATGTGTCGCGGCTGCTGGATAGCCATGTGATGGGTCTCACCGGATTTTTCGTCCTCGCTCCTGATTGGTGTCCCGTATTGCGGGGCCACTCGCGCAACCGTCACGCTCGAGGAAGGCTGACGAGTGGCAGTCCAATTGGCACGGAGTTGTGGTGATATGTTCCACAAACTACATTGAAATGGTTCTGTCATATACATATTTCTACACACTCACACCTACACTATACTATTGCCAGTCCTAGATAAAAGACACATCAGATTGCAATTCAAGAAATCTTCAAACGTTTTTTTACTTGCAGCGGAAGATGACAATGACAGAGCTTCTGCACAAATGGCAAATGATGCACATCTCCATAACAGCGAGTAGGGGCTGAACTGATGTCTCTTGGGGTCCAGTTAGATGAGCATAAGAAAGTCAGATCGAATGTCCTGCAGGGTCCCGTATTCGCAGTGGTTGCCAGTGCAATGCCAGAAAAGCTTGGGCCAAACCTAGCACACAGTGCATCATCTGATGGTCTACAAGAGATCAACATAGCCACCGGCGTCGATGTGATGCCGCACCTGGGTTTCTTAGTGTAGTGTACCACGCGGAATGCAACATACTGTAGCACCAGACGCCCATGGTACAGAGTCGGTACTACACTTCATGTCCATATCAAAACCAATGCCTGCTGACATCTGGTGTCCATGCCCGAACCAATGCTGCCTGTGTCACTTTCTCTGCTGCCTCACATCTGATGCCCATGCTTGTCATCCACCCCACCCGGCAACCCCTGCTCCACCTTCACACCCACCCCTGCCCCCTCCACCCCCACCACGCTCTGCCTCGCCTTCGCCCACGCCTCGCCTTCCCTAATCTCCAGCATGAGCTTCACGCCAACGTACATGGAGAAGACTGTAACGAGTACAAGGAAGGGGTCTGAGAGGAAGGAGGAGAGGAAGCCGCGCACGCCGTCCAGCCCCACCACAAAGCCCACCAGGTTGGCCGCCATCAGGCCTAAAACGTTGATGGAGCCGGCTATTGCACAGCACTCCCGGTAAAGCCATGACTTGCGGAAGCCCTGCAAGGCGACAAGATTGGAAAGGGCGATGGGGTTGAAGTGAGAAACCACGCACGCCGTCCAGCCCCACCACAAAGCCCACCAGGTTGGCCGCCATGAGGCCTAGCACGTTGATGGAGCCGGCTATTGCGCAGCTCTCGCGGTACATCCATGACTTGCGGAAGCCCTGCACGGTCACAAGACAAGATTGAAAGAGGGCGAGGGGGGTGAAGTGAGAAGCCGTCCAGCCCACCACAAAGCCCACCAGGTTGGCCGCCATGAGGCTGAGAACATTAACGAAGCCGGCAATCGCACAGCACTCGCAGTGCAGCCATGACTTGCGGAAGCCCTGTGGTATGGGAGGAGTGGGATAAGGAGGTGTGTGCGGTGGGGGAGGTGAGGAGTGGGTTGAACAGTCACCACGAAGCCCACCAAGTTGGCCGCCATGAGCCCAAGCACGTTGATGGCGCCTGCTATTGCACAGCCCTTGCAGTACAGCCATGGCCTGCGGAAGCCATGTGGCATGGCAGGCGGAGGGAAGATACGAGAACGAGGAAGGAGAAGAGGAGATAAAGGAGGAGCAGAACGGGGGATAAGGCGATGAAAAAGGTGCTTTGGGTAGAAGCCATTGCCTGATGTGGTTCTCAACATACATTCGCCCGCACAGCGCGGAATAGCCAATGCAACAGTATGAATCAACGTACGAGGAAATCTCACCCACACCACATCAATTCGTGTGTCAGTAGGGCATGTACCTGCAGGGCTTTGAGGTTCCCGATGGCCTTGACGATCATCTCTGGTGCGAGGAGCAGCGACGTGAGCCACGCCCACCACAGCAGCTTCCACTCCAGGTCATGCCACAGCGCCACAAACGTGAACACGATCCACACGTTCACTAGCTTCCGCTTCCCGCCGCCCAGCGGGATATACAGATACCGCACGATCCACTTGTTGTACGACGCATGCCACCCACGCCAGAACCCCTCGATATCATAGTTATTGTTGATGCACCGCGGAAGGTTCTCGGGGGTTTCCACGCCGGCCACGAGCGCCCATAGACGGAAGAAGCGCCAGATGAGGAAGAATTTCAGCCACATGAAGTTAAGGACGCCGTAGCTCACTATGCTCATCCCCAGAGCAAGATTCCCTGGAGCCTCTTGGCCCCATAAGGCACTGCCTAGGTCGTTCCCCCCGGTGCTGTGGGAAGCTTCCGAGAACCAGGGTCCGGCGGACTTGGCAAGTGCCTGGAAGTAGCAGAAGTGCATCATGAGCTCCATGAGGAGAAAGGACGCTGCCAGCCGGACGGCATAGACGGCGACGCGGGTGGCGGACATCGTCTTTTGTGGGGTGTCGAGCTGCGAGGTGAAGGCGTTGAAAGAGGCAATAGGGCCGGAGATATAGAGTGGGGCGAAGAGCAGGTAAGCGAGGTAGGCCGGGAGGGAGTATGCAGCCAGAGGGAGGCTCTCCCCCTGCCGCGCCGTGTAGCATGCCTGGCCCTGCCGGCACTGCAAGCACTTGGCTCGGTGAGCTTCCAGGAAGCTGCTTCCCACGCTGCTGCCACTGACAGTGCCTGTGATCTTGGCCCCCAGCAGCGGCTCTCCCTCTGATAACCCTCCCCCGGGACTCTTCACCCCTGCTCCCTGCACTCCCTGCACTCCCTGCGCTGCTGCTGCAGCTGCGGCCGCTGCTGCTGCTGCGTCACGGGCGGCCCAGTAGTAATCGAGCCCAAAGCTGATCATGCGCAGCAGCAGCAGGTTGTAGCAGATCTCCCAGCGGAACACCCCCCTGTATGGGTCCAGAAAGGACAAACTGCCGCCCACAAGGGGGATGTGGGCGAATCTGAAGCCGTCGTACGAGCGGATGAGGATGTAGGAGCCGCACTGCCATGCCCACAGGGCGATTGGGAACAGCCAGTCCCATTTGCTGCTTGTCGCAGCCCGCGCCCTGCTTGCTGCTGCTGCTGCTGCTGCTGCTTGCGCACCAGGACCCCAGCTGCTTCACTAAGACGTAATTCGCTAAAGCGAAGGCGAGGAGAAAGACTGTACTCGCCTCGTGCAGGTACACCACATACGCTAGCGACGCGACCAGCCAATACCACGCCAACACGTGTCCTCCCCCGCTGCCCCACCTCTTCCCACCCCCCACCAACCCGTCCTTGCTTCGGGCCGAGCCTGCGACCCCGAGCCTGATAACCAAAGCCAAGCCGCACAAGACTCCCATGACCACGGTCAGGATGGGGAGGTTTCCGCGAAAGTTGCGCCACTGGTCGTCTGAGAGGTCGACCTTGCGGCCGGTAATCCAGCCGGGGTAGAGCCCGCTGCTGCTCGCTGGCCAGTGCTGCACGAGGGACGCGTAGCGGTTGGACAGACGCACGGCGTGGCGGATGACCTGGCAATGGAGAAGGAGAAACGGGGAGGGGAAACGAAAAGGGGAGGGGAAACGAAAAGGGGAGGGGATGTGGGAGAAAGAAAGCGGCACATTTCAGTACCCAACGCACCAGGCAGCAAGAGCTGCACGAAGGACGCGCAGCGGATGGAGAGGCGCCACTGCGTGGCGGATAACCTGATGGGGAAGGGGAGGAGGGCGGAGAGGGTACGCGCGAGGGAAGGAGAGGAGACGAGGAAGAGAAGGAGAGGGGATAATGGAGAGGAGGAGGTGACTTCTGGGTCGACTCAACAGTGCTGCGCTGCACGAGGGACGTGTGGGGAGCCGGGCAGGCGCATGGCGTGATGACCGAACTGGGAGTGGCGGGGAATGGAGAAGGGATGAGCGGAGGCGATGAAAGAGTTGTGAGATACGAAAGAATAATGGGAAAATAAGGAACGCTGAAATGCTGGTGGGGAGAGTGATTGGGAGGACTCGTGGACCCACCCGGCCGCACTTATGATGGAAAATGCAGCAGGGAAACGATCAGACGTCTCAGAACTCTTACCTGATAGTAGAAGTATGCGGTGTAGCAGTACATTAGGAAGAACTCCACAGATCTCCACCGGCCGTAAGGGGACGAACTCAACCCGCTGCTGCTGCTTCTCCCGAAGCTTCCCGATTTTTGCGTGCTCGCGATCTCCGGCTCATTTCTGCTGGGAATCAAATCTCGTCGGTTGCTGCTGCGGGAAAACGGTCCCGATGGCTGCATCTCTGGTGGTCTACGGAACGGGTGCGTGACGTGTGAGTGACGCGCACGGCTTCACGGTCAGATTGCTGACAGATTGGAAGGCAGAATCTGAAGCAGCAGCAGGTCGGCTCGAGGCGAGTCGAGGAGGCGAGGCGAGGCGATGCTGACACCAATCTGACCCCCACGAGTTCCGCCGGTTGACACCAATCTCTACGCAGAAGCAAATTTCTTCCTGTGATGAACCATCGTCGGTCAACTGGTGTGTCCTTACTTGTACGACTCGTGCATGAGCTTGCGAGTTGACCTATTATCGAGTGCGTGTGTCGACAGATGGCTGAACTAGTTTTTCCGCGAAATGCTGACAGTTACGACTCTTAAGCCACAACAGGCATATCGGCAGCATTTATCGTCTGCTTGGTATGCTTGGTAACGAAACCACCTTGGTCGATAAACATCCCCGAAACGAGCCTGTCTTCAAGCTTTATGAATACAGACGAAGACTCCTCCAGTGCTAGAAGCTATTCGCTAGTCGGCTGCGCAATGATTGAGTTGGCTGCTGCAGAATGATTGAGTCGGCTGCGGACAGAATGATAGATTGTGATCAAGTTTGTCATCTGTGTGCTCTTGTGTTCGCCATAGCAATAAAAGTGCGGGGAGGAATCCCGAATTCAGCTTCTGGAATCTGAATTTTCCCGCGTTTACTGCCTCCTCCCATTTGTGCAGCGACAGGTTCTAGGCAGTATAGGGCGTGGAAATTTGACGAAGGGTTTTCGGCTGGTGTGGCATACAATTCACGAACCATGTCGAAAGTTACCCGTCGTAACGAGAGTGGATCTGTAACGGTAAGGTAAATCGTTAGGAGTATCTAGACGATCGTGAGCAGGGTTTCGGAACTGATTTGTTTCATAACGGGTACAGCTTGATCACCTAATTGGATGAGGCTTTAGCACATGTGAACAAAAACCTTTCCACGTGTCCTGACCTTACAGTGCCGCGAAAGGCACAATCCACGTGGAGGTTCTTCTGTTACCCAAGAGGAGGGAGGGCTCCCTTCCCTGTCGGCGCTGGCTGATGCTGTGGGTGGAGGATGCGAAAGCCCCAAAAGAAGATGAACGGCTCGATGACTGGATGAAATTCGTAATCGACGGTTCTTACATCCTGCATCCACATTTCGGCGCACAGCACGGAGTATACGCGGCAGTGCGATGCCAACCCACTCCACCCTGGAAAGTGAAACCAGGGGCGCGACAGGTGCACATCCGTCGATCCCGCTATGAGATATGGGTGACGATGGCAACAGCCGTACGATGTTCTCTAGAAAAAGAAGCCAACCTCGAGGCCCAACCAAACTTGTCCCTGCGCTGGCGGCTGCGGGAAAAGTGGAAATGGATCCCCTTGAACCTGAAACCCTCCTGCTGCTTCAAAACCAGCTCACTGGCGCGGCCTGCTCCTGCACTGATTGACTCCCATCTAAACCAGCCCTGTCAGGTTTTATTCAAGCAGCTAGCTTCATAATCAGCCCTTTCCTTCTGCTACCTTTAGCTGACTCCTTCGCTTTGGCCATTCCTGCTGCTGGGTTGGTTTTGTCCCAGCTTCAGGATAGCCAAGTGGAAGGAACGTGCCCAATAAGCGTTTCAACATTCATCCTTTTTTTTTACAGTAGTTTAAAGAAGAGCACAGATGGCATCTCAGTTTGACAGTCGTGCGAAGCACGGACCAGCCCTGGCCGTAGATCTCTCCTCTCTCGTCTCAACATTGCACACCTCTCTAGCCGATCACAAGCAGCGTTTCGAGAGTTTCTGCGAGACGCACCGGCAAAGGTTTCAGGGCATTCAGGCCGCGTTGTCCTCGTTTCCACCCGCATCACTGCCATCCGGAGCAGCGGACTGCCGTTCTTCTTCCAGTAGGTCGCACGTCCAATCAGTATGGCATCGCTCGGGTAAGGCACGACGAGCGGCGAAGGCGTCGCCAGGAGCAGAGGCTCGCGCAGCCCTTCCTCTAGCCGCCATTTCGAGCGCCGCATTTGTCAAATCACCGGCTTCCGTAGCGCGAGTAAACAGCGAGAAGGCCGACGGTGCACCTGCCGTTACCAGCGCCAACTTCGGAAAAGCTCCCACGTCCATGCCACTCTCCGTCGCGTCCCTAAAAACCGTAAACTCGGAAGCGTCCGCCATCGAGGAGCGGAATCTGACGTCAGATGCGCCGGTCGCCGGAGGTGCAGCGCAGGATCGGGCTGGGTGTGTGGAGCAGGTAGTGACGAGGCCGTCGGTGGTGCAGCTGTTGACGCACCCTCTGGCGCTCCTCCGCGGCATTCCCAAGGACGCCGCGTTTTTCATCTCCGGCGCCGTCGCCGGCGCTGCTGCTAAAACCGCGACCGCGCCGCTAGACCGATGGAAGCTGATGATCCAGGTGGGTGGCGAGAGAGTGGTGGGGAAAGCCAGAAGCGACTGGGAATGAGGAGAAAGAGGGGAAAGCTGTTGGGTTGAGGGAGCTGATCGTGTTACAAGTTGCCTTTTCTTCTTTGTTAACAATGTCTTTCCTCTCTCTTTCTGCATCCCGCTTGCGTTCCGCGTAACCTCAGGTCAAGAGCGTTTTACCGGGGAAGGTCATCCCGCCGACAGAGATCAACCTCGTTAAGGTGAACTTTCCCGTCAGCATTTTCCCCGATTCCCTCAGGGCAGTTGTCGTACATGCGGTGATTCTTGACATCGTGTCGTCACCTACGGTGCATTTCGTCCCATGTCGTAGCCGCATTGTGTCGCATTGTCACGCGGCTTCCATTGGCCCTGTTGGTTAGCCCCATTGTTTTTAGTATCCACTAGTCGTGCTCAAGATGTTGATTCTGTCATGTGTCTATCCCTGATTTTTTGCTGGCAGTCGTTTCTGGACATTGGGAAGGAAGGCGGCATTACTGCTTATTGGAAAGGAAACCTGCCCCAGGTATTTTACTTTCCGCCACTGATCCTTGTTCTCTCCTTGACCTGCTACCTGTTTTTTAACCCCTGTCCCCTTTACTCCTGTGCTCTGTTCCTCTTCTCCCCCCTTCCCCAAGTTCCTGTTTCCTTCAATCTCCTTCCCACCTTGTCCTCGTTCGCCCGTCATTTCCCTCCACTCCGTCTCTCCCCATCCCCCTCCCTGTTCAGGTCATGCGCATTGTGCCGTACAGCGCAGTGCAGCTCTTCGCCTACGAGCTCTACAAGGTGCGCTCGCCGCCTCACGGCTCGTCACCTCATCGTTTCTCGTCTTACCGCTCGTAGTCTTCGCCTTGCGGTCCCACCGAACTTCGTTAAAGTCCGCAGCAAGGAGCTCTTAATGCCGTTTGCTCGTTTCCGTCTTCAAAGCAATCGGAAGATCATCGAACCGCGTTACATCGGCTAGTTGACTCATAGCTCGATTTCCCAACCCCCCGCATCCCTTGTTCCTCAGAAGCAATTCCAAGGAAGCAGCAAGGAGTTGTCGGTGCCGGCGCGGCTGGCGGCGGGGGCGTGCGCGGGGATGACGTCGACGCTGGTGACTTACCCGCTGGATGTTCTGCGACTGCGCATGGCGCTAGACGTTACCAACGGGAGCATCGCGCAGGTGCGGATCGGGGATGGGGATAAAGCTCGCGGCGAGGTGCTTCGTTATGGTGATAGTGGTGGTTGGAGCTGTAGCGTATACAGCCGGAGTACTGCGGAGGTTTGGGAGCAGGGACATAGGAGCACGTGGGCACGTAGAAAGGCGATTATTGACCGTGAGGGGAAGCGGCCTCCACGGAGTTGACCAGCGGCTGGGCCTTACAGCGTCGCTAGGAAAGCAGGGCAAACGAGTATGCTCACTTTTACGAGTGGGCTTTGGTTCCCGCTATAGAGAGTGGCGCAGGGAAGGATGAGAATAGGAACGGTTGGAAGAGTCAGCGAGACGAGGAGCTGGATTGAAGCACGCAGGAGGCTGCGCCACTTGCGGCGGTAGCAAGTGTCGGCGATGGCAGTGTCGGCGGTTGGTGATTGCTGAGATGAGGGGCGTAGGGGGTACCACAGGCGATATATATCGTACCAGGCGAAATGGCTGTAGCGGAGTTACCAGTGTGATGGAACATCAGCTCGGTCCATGATCATTATGTGGCTTGCAAGCGCTAAGTGGGGTGGCTGTAGCGGAGGCAAGAGGGTATGCGGAAGGGGGGTGGTTGACCGCGCGACTGAGTGGGCAAGGGTGGGGGCTGTGGTGATCGCCGTTGGCACATCACGCACGCATACTAGCGCTTCACTTCTCTGGTTTGCGCACTACCATCCTTCCTCGTTGCTTTACTCGACACTGGTGGCGTCCTGTCCTCGCTAGCACTACCTATATCAGCACCAAACCACGTGCTGATGTTGCCATGCTCACTCTGTGGCACTCTCTGTGTGTGGTACTGTGGGTGGGGCAGGTGGCGATGGCGATGGTGAGGGAGGAGGGCGTCAAGTCGCTGTACAAGGGGCTGGGGCCGGCGCTGGTGTCCATTGCGCCCTACATCGCCCTCAACTTCTGCGCCTACGACATGTGCGTGCTGCGCCCTGCTTTTCCTTGCTTAGGAAGGGAATGTGCGTGATGGGATAGGCGTTAGCATGCTGGGATAGGGCATGTGCATTTGGGGATTGGGGGCCCCGGCGCTGGTGTCCATTGCGCCCTACATCGCCCTCAGTGCCTGCGCCTACGACATTCGTGTACGACATCACCCACCAAGAACCCCGTTCTCGGAACCCATTCTCCCAAACCCCCTCCAAACCCCGTTCCCCCTCTCCCTCCTCCCCCCCACACACCTCCCCCGTACCTCAGGATACAGTGGCAGGTGCCGTGCAGCACAAAGGCACACCGTTAACAAACCCATTAGCGCCTCTTTCCACCCATCCTCGCCCCCCACCACACCTCCGTTCCCCCCCCTCTCCTACTCTTATCCTCAGGATAAAGCGACGTGTGCCAGAGCAGTACCAGGGCACGCCGCAGGCGAACCTGGTGACAGCGCTGGCAGCAACAACACTGGCAACAGTGTCGTGCTACCCCATCGACACTGTCAGGCGCCAGATGCAGATGAAAGGGTCTCCCTTTAACTCCATGCTGGAGGCCTTCCCAGGTGCGTACGGTGCGGGGGTGACTCGTGAAAGGTCTCACAAGGTGCCAGTGTGAATGGCTGGCAACAGTGTCATGCTACCCCATCGACACGGTGCGTCGCCAGATGCAGATGAAAGGGTCTCCCTTCAACTCCATGCTTGAGGCCTTCCCAGGTATGTATGGGTTACTGTTGAGTCAGAGTGAATGTCTTAAACTGTATGCTCCGGGCCTTTCCTGGTACGTACAGGGTAACTCATGGGTCGACCCACAAGGCGCCAGATGCAGATGATGGGGTCTCCCTTCAGCTCCATGCATGAGGCCGTCCCAGGTACGTACGGGTGAGTCGCCAGATGCATGCAAAATGTTCGTGCTTTGATCCAATCAGATGTGACTGCCAGCTGGTTCAGGTTTGTGTGTGTATGGGACTGTAGAGAGTGAGTGATGCATGAGTTTCATGAGCGCTGCAGTCTGTAGCTATGCGCTGAAGTGCTCTTGTGTGTGTGACTGTGGTGGCAGGAATTGTGAGGCGAGATGGCTGGCTGGGGCTCTATCGAGGCTTTATTGCCAACACGGTGAAGAACCTCCCTAACAGCAGGTAAACGGTGTGGCCTTCTTAATATGCTACCCCATTCCTGCTCTGCTAACTCACACAACACATCACATCCCGCTCCACCATAACTTCTGCTTCTGTATGAATTCACTTTCTTCAATATGTTCTCCCCTGTTTTCCCATGCCTCGCCTTGCAGTGTGCGCCTGACGACGTATGACGCTGTGAAGAACACCATTCTCTCAGGCCACTCGCAGTGGGACCGCCTAGTCGCAGAGCGCAAGCGTCAACTCACCAAGGCCAGGTTGCCAACAAGGCAGAGTGCTGGAGCTGGAGCGAGCAGCAGCAGCAGCAGCAGCAGCAGCGTATTAGCCACTGTTGCAAGCGCATCTGGGCAAACAGTAGTTTGTTGATGTGCTGCTTGCTATCCTTAGTTGCACTTACATAGGATTACACTCACCTGAGGGATCCCTTCAAGCATTGAACCCATTCTAATAATTGAGCCATTCCATTGTTTCACTTTCCAGCAATTTATGTTTCACTATACTATCAATTAGTGTTTAGGTGCAATGGATTCAGGCAAGGTGATACCACCACACTACACTCCCCAAGTTTACGTCAGTTGTGGATTGAGTACAGTTCCGTAAATAGAATGCTGCACTGGCAGCAGAATAACAAATTGCTGATTTTCAAGTGGATTTATCTGCCAGTCAAAAATTTTATGGCGTCGGTGGGTGGTGGAATGCAAGCACGAGGGTCTGGAAGCTGTGCCAGATACTGGATTCGAGGTCCACATTCTCAAGTTCCCTGAGCCTTATCAGCTGACAGGTCATGTTTGGTGAAATCCACGTCATGAATCCGAGGTATCGGTCTGCTGTTTCATAATGGAATTTTATGAGGGCAAAACAAGCGGGTTATTGGGCAGGTTTCCTGATTATATTAACTTGTATTTGCTGCCCGTTTCCAGCGTCATAATTCCATTTATCGCCACTTGTGGTCACGGTTGTCCTGGACGAAAGGAAGGAACCTGTGTGCGCCTCCATCGCCATCATGACTGCTATCTGAAGGGCAAGAAAGGTTGTGGCTGTCGCCTAGGCGTAAATAGGTTTGGTTCGTCGCACTCGCCCTCGTCACCTTTTTCCCAGCTTGGCACCCCTCCATGCCGTCGTCACAGGTTTGGCGAAGTTTTGGCGAGCCGGGAGTGGATGAGCGACCCCAAAGCTGGACGGCCCGTCATCCTCCTGGCACGAATTCGCTCAGGCGAGGCTCGGTTCCGTTTCCTTTTCGGCTCGGGCCAACAGCGCTGCAGATTGGTTCAGGGCGGTGGCTAAGGTTTGGCGCTGCGGCAGGGAACATTGGGGTTTGGTTGGGCGCATCAGAAGCATTCTGGGGGAGGCGACCGCAGAACTCGAGGGGGCGCGACCTCGGAATCTCCGTAACGCGGAGAGATTGGAGGGGAGGAATGGATGTGATTTCCTAGCGGCTCTGTGCTCTGCTCTCCAGCTTTATCCCTACCCAAACAGCTCTCTCATTCAATCACTTCATCCCAGGTCCACAGGCTGGAATGGAAGCCACAGCCACAATAGCGTTTGTGGTGGAATCGAGCTGTTACGCTCTGTTGGTGTGTGGGGTGGGAGTGAGCAGTGGAGCCAGCCATTGAAGATTCGACTCCTTATCCTCACCTCATGCTCAACTAGACTAGCTGCACTTCGTACTCCAGCAGTTCCAGAATCCTTGTCAGGTATCTCGTCGGCCTTTTCAGACCGTCTTGTGCATTTCTTCTCATATTCGCCAGCGGCTTCGGGTCTTAGCTTCGAAAGTTTTATTTCTTGCCTATGTTACTGAGCATGTCCTACTCTCATATTCTCTCGTTCTTCCAACGAAGTGATCCGTAGACTAGAGATTTTCATTTAAAAAAATCAAGCTTCTGAAACAACAACAGTCATTTTGAGAGAGAAAGAGAGAGAGTAAAAAGTTAGTTCGCAGAATGGCCGCAATGGACGGGAGCGTGTTTCTTCCCGTCCCAGCAGGCGGCAGAGCTGCGACGGACGCGATGACGGCGGAGTTACCCGACGCGACCAACGGCGCGTACTTCCATGGCGGCTTCGACGACGGAATGTTCGGCATGACGGACTTCGATGTGAGTGCAGATAAATTGAGAAAGCAAGCACGCTCGTCCGAACCAATTCGACTGTTCCGATGCGACAACCATATCTGAAGGGTTCTTTTATTCAAGATACCCAGTCTCCATTGTCTCTTCAACCGCTGTCAATCGCCTGCCGGCGACGCCATGACTGGCGCAGGACAACCTGAGAGTGTCTCCCTCAGTGAACCCCAACGTTAGTGGGCAGCGCATCCAGTTTGACATGGGACTGAAAGTGTTTCCCCCAATGATTGCCCCAATATTCTCCCGATGTCTCCCCCATCATCTCACGGCAGGGCATCGAGTTTGATACGGGGTTGGCGCAGGACAACCTGAGAGTGCTTCCCCCAATGAACCCCAAATTTTCCAATGACTCCCCCGCTTCCCCCCACTATCTCACGGCAGGGCATCGAGTTCGACATGGGGTTGGCGCAGGACAACCTCGACGCGGCGCACAAGCTCGGGCTGGGCGGCGCAGCCATGGCCATGGCGCGCGACATGGGCGTGGGCGACGCGCCGGGCGACGACGACGACGACATTTTCACGCAACTCGCCGCTGCCGCCCCCGACACGCAGTGCGGTAAGGACGCGTAACGCCCAAGTAACAGTGCGGTAACGTTGCCCGACATGCAGTTTGGTAATATCTTCTCACTTGTTAAGGCGCTTCAGAAAGAAACGCTTTAGTAACAGTGCGGTAACGTCTCCCGCGGATTCATTAAATGCCTTTCGCGGAATTCGTGGAGGGTTAATGATTGAGGGACACAGCGCAACACGTGGCGTTCTTGACAGGACTTGCTGCCGTCTACCTGCCGACGCCGACAGTGCCGTTGCTAACCACCTGTTACTTTCTGTTTGCCTTCTCTGCGTGTTTGCTTTCTGCTCTCTGCGTGTTACAGACCCCAGCATCTCTTTTGCGGCCGGACTGGCAGCAGCAGCACCAGCGCCAGCCGCACCGGTGCCATACGCAGCAGAGCCTGCCGCAGCAGTAGCGCCCACGGTAGACCCCTCTCATCTCTCGCAGCACACGGGGGCGGCGGGAGCGGCGCAAGCGGACGAAGCAGCGTTGGGGAACCAAAACCGCGCTGGCGCGGGGAGCGGAAGGCCTGAAGGGGGAAGCGGCGGGGGATATTTGAGATTGCGGAAGTGAGCTTAGCGCCGTACTGCGTGTCGTCGGAGGGAGCGCCGACAGAAAGCGCGCGGAACGGGAAGGGCGGCAACGCGCAGGGGGAAATCGCACCGCAAGGTGGGGGAATGGTAGCCGCTGGCGCGGGGGGAACGGCGGGGGGAACAGCGGGGGACGCGGCGTCCCCTCGCGGGTCGGACTGTAGTTTCTCGATGAGCTCCTCTCCGCCCTCCCCCTCGCGCATGCGCCAATACACGCACATGCACGCGCACGCGCAGGGGTTTGCATACAAGCAGGCGGGAGCGGAGCCGGATGCGGAGGCGCAGGCGCAGGCGCAGACGCAGGGCATGGGGGTGGTGGGGGACACCGCGCATGCGGCGGAACGGTCCGGTTCTCCGCCGTCGTCGTCGTTCGGACACAGCCAGGTGTTCAGCCCCATGGTGTCGCGCACGCGGCCCGCGCAGAAACACAAGGGCGCGGGGAGACCCGCTGGCGCGCCGGAAGCGGCGGGGGGAGCGGCGGTGAACGGCGCAACGAGCAGAGGGCTGCCGCACGGGGGCGCGATGGGGGGACAACATGGCGCAGGGATGGGGCCTATGGGGATGCCCGGGGGGATGTCGGGGGGGATGTGGGGGGGGATGCCGGGGGGGATGCCGCCAGCCGCGGCGGCGGCGGCGATGGCGCAGCACCACGCGATGGCGGCGGCGCAGGCGATGCACATGGCGGCGATGCAAGGCCACCCCATGCCCGGCCACCCCGCGCAGGGGCACCCCATGCCCGCGCACCCGTTCCCCATGCCGCCGCCGGGAATGATGCCGGGGGGAATGCCTCCGCCCATGCCCGGCGCAATGCCCCCGGGGATGCCCCCCGGATTGGCCCCTGGCGCTATGCCTAACGGAATGATGTACCCGCATGGGCATCCATACGCTATGCAGCACTTGCAGCAGATGCACATGCACATGCACATGCAACACATGCACATGCAGCATGCGCAGCAGCAGCAGCAACAGCAACAGACGGCGAAGCAGCAGAAATCAGGAGGCACCGCCTCCTCCGCCATACCCGCGGACGACGATTCCCCCATGCCCGCCGCATCCCACGCGCCGTCCCTTCCCGCCCTCCCCGGCCTCCCGCCGCCCTTCATGTTCCCGGGCATGATGCCGCCCCCGGGTTTTCCTGGCGGCGCTGCCCCCGCTATAGGCACCCCCATGCCCGCAATGAGCGGAGCGAGCAGGGCGGGCGGGGGGGGCGCGGGGAGAATCAAGGCGGAGCCCGTTAGCGCCAAGTCGGGTTTTGGCCGCGCGGGGGGGATATTGTCCCCGTTAAGAGCGAATCCGTTAGTCCGTCTAAGTCCCCTCGCCCGCGCCCTGGCGCCCCCAGCGGCAACAGCTTCGCGCCGAGCCTTCCCCGTCGCCGAAGCTACCACGAAGGCTTGGGCGGGTTGCAGGCTGCGGCTCGGATGAGCGTGAGCTCAGCCTCGGCGGTGCCGCGGATGCAGGCCGCGTCAGGTTCGGCATCAGGAGCTTCGGGCTTTGGGTCTTCTGCGGCGGCGGCGGCGGGGGGGGCGGGGATGGGGGCGGGAATTGCGCCGTCGAAGATGCGGCGCGTGGCTTCCATGGGGCAGCTGTCGCACCACAGCCGCGCAGGCGGAGGCGCCGAGGGGGAGCGATGGGTGGGCGTGGGGGGCGCGGGAAGCGCAGGTATAGGAATGGGCGGAGGCATGGGCGCGCGGAGAAAGCTGGGGATGGGCGCGGGGACTGGCGACGGTAGCAGCGGAAACTCAGGGAGCGAGGAGGACGGAAGCGGGGGAGACGGCGCGGGGACGCGCGCGAGAGCGGGAGAAGCGGCGGAGTTGGGGGAAGAGGAGGGGGGAGAAGACGAGCTGAAGCCTCTGCCGTCGATCTACCTGCAGCAGCAGCAGCAGCAGCAGATGCTGCTGCGCCAGCGCCTGTTGCAGCGAAGGGGAATGATGCCCCGAAGCCACAGCAGTCACTCTCTAGGGCAGCTGCATAGGCAGGCGCTCGCAGCTGCTGCGGCAGGCGGAGGCGGAGGCGGGGGCGGAGGCGGAGGCGGAGGTGGGCGCGCGGGGCCAACGGGTAGCAGCGCGGGAGGGGCGCCGCTAGCTTCCCCCAGGAGCATGGGTCCTCCGCAGATCCCCCCTGTTTCCCCGCGCGGGGAGTTTGCAGGGGCGCAGGCTGGCGGAAGCAGCAGCAAGCAGCGGGGGATGGTGGGAAGGGCAGGGGACGGCGGACGCATGGGCGCGGAGTCAGCGGGAGCAGGGATGGGCGCTCGACCTGGCGGAATGGGCGGAAGCAGGGGGGGACAGGCGGGGGGAGCCGCGACGATGGGGCAAATGCGCGGAGGAGGGGGCGCGGGAGCAGATGCGCAGGCGATGATGGGGATGGAGGGGGGCGGAGGGATGGGCGCGATGGGGGGATTGACTCCTCCGCGGCTTCCGTCGCTAAGCGGAATGCGGAGAGTGCAGAGCACTGGCGATATCCAGGTGAGGTTGGCTTGGATGAATACACGCAAATAAGAGGATAGGGCACAATGCAAGAAGCGGAAAGGTCATGATGATAGCAACCATGGTTCATAAATGAAACAAGTGAGATGAGCTTGGCAACAATAACACATGGCAAGATGCAAGAAACGTAGCGTGAAGGTACATCAAATGTATCACTTGCGTCTATCCTCCCCCACTCTCTTTCCCCGGTCTGTTTCTCTCCCTCATTGTCGAAGCTGCCTTTTCCCATCATAGTGCTGCTGACCTGGGTTCTTCCCCCAACCAATCTTCGTCTCTCTTCCTGTCCCGTCCCTCCCTCCTTGCCTCATCTCACAGCCCTTAGCGTTCACTCTAAATTGCTTTTAATTCCTTGCTGTTCCACCCATCCTCCTTCCCAGTCCCTGAGCGCCATGTCCGGGCTGCCTTTTCCCGGAGGCATGGCGGATGATGGCTCTGCTGTGTTCCGTGTGGGGCAAAACACCCTGGAGTTTGCCTTTCCTTCAACTACCTTTCCCCTCTCCTCCCTCGCTTCATTCCACAGTCCCTGAGTGCCATGTCCGGGTTGCCCTTGCCCGGAGGCATGGCGGATGATTGCTCTGCTGTGTTCCGCGTGGGGCGCTATACACCCTGCAGTTTGCCTTTCCTTCAACTACCTTCCCCTTCCCCCTCCATTCACGCTACAGTCCCTTAGCGCCATGTCCGGGCTGCCCTTCCCCGGTGGCATGGCGGACGACGGCTCTGCTGTGTTCCGCGTGGGGCGCTACACCCTGGAGGAGCGCCAGCAGCGCATCTCCCGCTACCGGCAGAAGCGGCACGAACGCAATTTCACCAAGAAGATCAAGGTGGGTGGCTCGTGGGGAGGTCTGTGGGGGTTTGCGTGCTCATGTGTGTGGCGCTCATGTGTGTGGCGCTCATGTGTGTGGCGCTCATGTGTGTGGCGCTCATGTGTGTGGCGCTCATGTGTGTGGCGCTCATGTGTGTGGCGCTCATGTGTGTGGCGCTCATGTGTGTGGCGCTCATGTGTGTGGCGCTCATGTGTGTGGCGCTCATGTGTGTGGCGCTCATGTGTGTGGCGCTCATGTGTGTGGCGCTCATGTGTGTGGCGCTCATGTGTGTGGCGCTCATGTGTGTGGCTCTCATGTGTGTGGCGCTCATGTGTGTGGCGCTCATGTGTGTGGCGCTCATGTGTGTGGCGCTCATGTGTGTGGCGCTCATGTGTGTGGCGCTCATGTGTGGCGCAGTGGTGTGGGAATTGTCAGCGGCGCATCTCACGCTATCGGCAGAAGCGGCACGAGGTGGCCCAGGGGGAGGCATGTGTGTGTGGGGGGTTGGGTGCTCATGTGTGGGGACGTATGTATGAGCATTGGTGGGTGAAGGTGCCAGCAGGACATTTCCCGCTACCGGCAGAAGCTGCACGAGCGCAGCAACTTCACCAACAAGATCGAGGTGGGTGCACGCATGTGTGTTGGCTTGGGAAGAAGTCTGAAGCAGAATCCTTTGCTACCCACCCCTCCATCTTCCCCCTGACCCTTCCCTCGGTCATCCCCCCTCCCAGTAGCTGTGCCACAAGGCAATGCAGACAGCTGCCTTTGCGTCGACTCACAAGGCACCTCTGTGCGTCCCTTTCCATCTGCAACCCCCACTCCCATCATCTCCCCCACCCATCTCAGTACGTGTGCCGCAAGACTCTGGAAGACGGACAGCTTGCGGCCTTTGAGTCGACCCCTCAACTCACCACTATGCGCCCCCTCTCTCCCTTGACCCCCCCTCCCCCTCTCCCCTTCATTTCTCCCCCTCTCCCCCTCCCCTTCATTTCTCCCCCTCTCCCCCTCCCCTTCATTTCTCCCCCTCTCCCCCTCCCCTTCATTTCTCCCCCTCTCCCCCTCCCCTTCATTTCTCCCCCTCTCCCCCTCCCCTTCATTTCTCCCCCTCTCCCCCTCCCCTTCATTTCTCCCCCTCTCTCCCCCTCCCCTTCATTTCTCCCCCTCTCCCCCCCCTCCCCTTCATTTCTCCCCCTCTCCCCCTCCCCTTCATTTCTCCCCCTCTCCCCCTCCCCTTCATTTCTCCCCCTCTCTCCCCCTCCCCTTCATTTCTCCCCCTCTCCCCCTCCCCTTCATTTCTCCCCCTCTCCCCCTCCCCTTCATTTCTCCCCCTCTCCCCCTCCCCTTCATTTCTCCCCCTCTCCCCCTCCCCTTCATTTCTCCCCCTCTCCCCCTCCCCTTCATTTCTCCCCCTCTCTCCCCCTCCCCTCTCATTTCTCCCCCTCTCCCCCTCCCCTTCATTTCTCCCCCTTTCCCCCCCTCCCCTTCACTTCCCCCCCTCCCAGTACGTGTGCCGCAAGACTCTGGCAGACAGCCGCCCGCGCGTGCGGGGCAGATTCGCCCGCAATGATGACATGGTGAGACACGGGCAGGGAGGGATGGAAGGGGGTGAATGGATGTGTAATGGGTGGGAAAACTTTCTGCGCTCTCAGATTCGCCCGCAATGATGACATGGTGAGACACGGGCAGGGAGGGAGGGAGGGAGCGAGGGAGGGTGGGAGGGAGGGATTGGGGGGTTGTGTGGTGGCTGGTGGATTGCGGCAGTATGCCCGCAATGATGACATGGTGAGACGCACGCAGGGAGGCAGGGAGGGGGGGGAGGGAGGGTGAGGGGGATTGGGGGGGATGTGTGGTGGCTGGTGGAGTTCGGCAGATTCGCCCGCAATGATGACATGGTGAGACACGGGCAGGGAGGGTGGAAGGGAGGAGGGAAGTGTGATGGGTCGGGATTTTATTGAAGCGCCTCATTTTCCGCCTGCAATGATGACATGGTGAGCCGCACGCAGGGAGGGGGGGAGGAAAGGATGAGGAGGAAGATGTATGGTGGGGCCTATTTTATGCGCTTCAGTATTAGCATGAATTGTCGACACAGTTCGAGGCAGGGAGGCAGGGAGGAGGGATATGTGGTGGAGAGCAACTAGAGTGAGTCAGGCTGCATGTAGAAAGGAGGGGAGGGATGGGGAAAGGTGAGGGGAAGGGGGAGGGTGATGGGGGGGAGGGAAGGGTGAGCGGAGGGGAATGAGAGAGGGAATGATGAATGGTGAGGGTGCTTGTGCTTCTCCTACCAGCACCCCAGAGTTAAAACTCCGGTATACATTTGTCAGCAAGGTTTGGGGTTTTTTAAGTGTGCCTCACAGTTAGGGGCAAGTTCCTAAGGATTTTGAACCTAACCATTCAAATGTATACCGGAGCTTTAACATGTTCTCCCCTCAACAATGCCCTCTCATGTGTTTAGAGTCTCTCCACTGTCCTCAACAAGGGCTCCTCTTTAGGGCCCTCCTGCTGCCCCCTGCTGTGTGCCCTCCTTTCTTCATGTCGTGTGCTCCCCTCTCCTCTCGTGCTCCTCTCCACTCCACCCATGTGGCCCTCAGGAGCAAGGGGACGGCAGCAACAGCCATGGGGACGAGGGGGAGGGGGAGGGGGAGGGGGAACTGCTACCAGATGATCTCCCATTGGCCGATGACTTCTCCCCGGAAGAGTTTTCCGAGTTGCTATTTGACGGGCCATTAGGTGCTGATGTGGCGTGCTGACAGGGATGGGTGGAATGCGTGGAGTGGAGGTTTTTTCCAGAGTGTGTATACGTTCGCCCTGACTCCAGTATTAAGTGCGAATGGAATAGACAGCCTCTGCTGAGCTGCTGATGCTGAACCTAGTGGTGTAGGGTGTAGCCTTGGGTGTGAATTCAGTGTTCCAAGCTAGGAAGTGACCCGTTTGTGTGCCCAAAGGTGTGTGCGATTCACTCGTGCAAATGGCATGGTTTAACCATGTGCGTATATACTGTAGGTGCTCACTGATGTATTTGCCGGAGCTTTTTGACGTGTATTATCTATGGTTTGTGCATGTTGCGAAATCTGGCCGCGAAATTGTTACAAGTTCGATTCTCGTGTCTCGCACATCCTTCGCGACCCACCATTGATTCGTAATTCCATTTCGCTGCGATCGTCGCAACCGACCCCTATGTGGCTGTGGCGGGTCTCCCTCCGATTCCCTTATCCGTTTGCCTCGAGAAGCGGAGCGCACGCAGCAAGCACTACCGCCTCATTACCGCGTAGCCATGGCGGCTCTCGCGTCCTCCTGCGTTTCCCTGGGAGCGGTCTCTCTGGTGAGTCACTTCAGCCAATTCGTGTCGCCGTACCGCTATCGCGTCCAGAATTCTCATGCCTCTGTGTCGCGTCTCGGATTCCGCAAGCCCTAATCGACACCATTCCTTCCCGTACTCCTCGTCCTTTCGCCCGCTCCTTTCCGTATCGTTCCTGTCATTTCTGTCTTTTTTTCCCCATTCTCCCGCTCTCGTAACTCAACCATTCCGCGTTCGATCTTGCGTCCAGCCGTCCCAGGCAGTGCAGCCCAGGAGGGAGCAGCTTGGCGTCTCGCGACAACGACAGCCCTACCGCCGGGTGAGTCGCACCTGCATTGGCTGTCGCCAGCCCGGTTCCAGTTGCAATGCCGCTCGTTACAGTCACGTTGCTCCTGCATTGCCTCCATCCCACTCTGCTGCCACCCCTTCCTTCCACCTTTTCTCATCCTGTCTCTCTGCCTCTCTGTCTCTCTTCTCTCCATGATCCTGCTTCACCGTGTCCCCGGTCAATCCTATTCCTCTCCTTCTCGTGCCTCTCCCCAGTTGCCCGTGACACGAGCTGCAGCCTCGCCAGAAGGCAATCAGGCCTCCACAGCCACGGAAACGCCGCCTGCTCCTGCTGGTAACCACCTGTGCTCGCTTGTAACCACCTTGCTTCAGTGATGTCCGCCTGCCTTGCTGGTAACCGCCTGTTGTCGCTGGTAACCACTTGTTTTTGTTGGTAGGGGTGTGTTGGTGCTTCTTGTCCACCCGCAACTCCCTGTTGTCTCCTTGAATGTGCTTTTTCTTACGGCTTGCTCCTAAATTACGGATGAAGTGTCCATTCTGAACTCTTGTGATCGGATCCCTGCCTTGTTCCTTCACCAAATGGCCTCATGCCCCTCTTCAACCTTACCAACTCTGCACCATGGTTTGTTTCGCTTTCTCTGGATTTGCTGCTTGCAAAAAAGGACAGTTTCACTCAGTCCTCGGTCGCAATCCTTGCTTCGTGAACAATTCTGTATTTTAGATGCTACTTACCTGGCTCCGCCCTTCATGCCATCCTCTCGAGCATGTTCCTTTTCATGCCAGGGCTGCTAGGTCTCCCACTTTTAAGCTGATCCAGAATCTTTTTGTGTTATGCCAACTGAAACTACAGGTAGTAGTGAGAGCAGGGTCTCAGGAGATGTGTGCAAGGCGTGTGGCAGGACAGAGAGGGTGGGAGGCTGCAACGGGGAAGGTCGTATTCAGGTGAGGATTATGCCTGCCTCCTCCGATCCTAGTGTTGCTTCATGTCTCAACCTTGTCCCAGGCATAACTCGCATGCCTCTTCAAGTCACTAAACCCCTCATAACACCTTATTTGTGATACTGCTTATTGGTGCCATATGATGGAATAAAAGCTTTGACTCGACAGATCGTCAAACCATTTTTTGTCATTCTTTTTCTGTTGTATCCGTCGCCTGTTGACTCTCAGGGCGGCGTTGGTGCACTCCCGGGCTTCCAGTGGTTTCCAGTAAAAGTGTATCGACCGTGTCCCGCGTTTGTTGAGGCTGGGGGGAAGTACAAGCGCCAGGGCCAGAGCCTTGATGAGATGGCGTTTGGTACGAAAGCCGATGGGGACAACAACTGAACGCCTCTAGGGTTAACTGTGCACATTTTTGCTTGTTTTCACACAACAATAAGCTATTTTACCGTTGCTATTCATGCTTAGATGACCTGTATTTAAAGGAATGGCATGAAACAGAAGTCATGAATATACACCTTTTTTCACTGTACCTCCAATAGAACCGAGAGATTTGTAAACTTTTGTAGCCATGAAAGAGAGTGAATGGCCATTGAAGGAACCCTGCAAATTACAGCATAGCGCGTACGTTTGATGTTTTTTCGGTTGCACTTTTTGGCTAGCGACGTACCGCACATCGCGGAACACTCGTTTGGTTGCCATTTCCCGCCTCCCCAAGCCAGACTTCGCGGGTCCTAACCAAAGCGGCTCGGCATTTCCATCAATATTCGTGCATTTGGCCTTCCGCGATTCGGTGCTGGCTCTCTTTCGAGAAATTCGCCCTCTCCCGTCACTTTGCTTCCCCTACACCCACATCTAACTGCCTTGCATTTCCACCATTCCTGCTGTTCATCCAACATTTTCTCCCTTCTCCATACGACTTCCCTCACTTCCCCAACTCCAACCCGCAAACTCGGTCTCAACAATTGGTGCTTGCTTTTCGTATGCCGAAGATTTTCCAAGTTTAAACTCTAGTCGTTGCGACACAGCTCCGAAGCGCATCAGCAATGTTTCAAGCAGCATCTTCCTCCAGGAGACCCGCCATGGCTGCCGTAGTCCTCTCGTTACTCCTCATCTCGAATCTCCTACCGTACCAGGCCCAGGCAACCAGCGCTGCCGCGATAGCACCAATCCCCGTTTTAAGCGACATCGAATTAACACGGCTCAAAATCTACGAGGGGGTTCTACACCAACTCGCCATGAATCAACTGCAAAAGACTCTTCCGGGGAAAATCGCCGCGCTGCCGCCCACCCCGTTTTCCAACATGACCTCCCAAGTGATCGTCCTAGATCGCGCGTTCCTCGTCGCGAAGGGTTACAAGTTTCACGAGTTCGCCCTGCCGCCAGGTCTCGCAATCGACACCACGGCGAAGCAGGTCGCGCTGGTCTACAACACTCTGCCGAACGACACGGCACCATTCAAGCCAGCCGACGACGGGATCGAGTTCATGCCATTTTTCACGGGCCTCGATATTGTCGCGTATCCTCCTGTCGCGACACCGGGCGCCGCTTTCGGCAAGTCGTTACAAGTGACGGCGCCGGCAGGGTCACCCATTGTAATCACGTTCCCGGCCCCGGTCACGGATCCGAAGTATCCGCCGCAATGTGCGGTGTTTAGTGCCGCAGGAGGGCCTAAGTACCTGACCACAACGGTGAACGCCGCCGCGAAAACGATCACCTGCAAGAGCTCCACACTCGCGGAGTTTACGCTCGCGTCAGGCCCCTCCGTTCCCCTTCCGCCGACACCTCCGCCCACGCCTGCGCCCACGCCTGCGCCCACACCTGCGCCCGAGCCTGCTCCCACACCTGCGCCCGAACCTGCGCCAGCGGCTCCTTCGGTTCCGCCCCCATCTCCCGAAAAGCCGCTTCCCCCGCCTCCAGCGCCGACAGCTCCCCCCGCCAGCCCCAACACAACCGTCCCAGCAAACAGCAGCAGCTCCGCCAACGCCGCGAGCAGCGCAAGTACCGCCAGTACCCCGACCAGCAGCGGAAGCAGCAGCAGCAGCAGCAGCAGTGGCACGAGTGCTGCCGTGTATATCGCGGTCGTGGTAGGAGTATTGATATTCATCGCTTTGATTGTTCTGCTCGTCTGGTGGTGGCGCCGATCAAAGAAACAGAAGCAGCTCGAAGCCATGGCTCTCGCCGCGGAAAAGGCGGCGAGTCTCGAGACGGCGCTTATCGGCGCGAGTCGCACTCCCGCCGCTGGCTCGCTGCGAACAAAGGCGAAGCTGGAAAACGAAACGTTTTGACCGGAGTGTAACTGGCTTCTGGCGCGGCAGCATTCATTTTTCTGATAGTGTAGGCGTGTTTTGAAACTATGCGCACTTGAGACATGCTCGTGACAATGTGCCAATGCTTGTCTCACGAGTTAGAAACTAGTAGAGTGGGGTGCGAATCTTGTAGTTGTAGTTACGCTTCTGACGGGCACCTAGTATTGCTTCGGGACCAGCGGAGTTGTATAGTGAATGATTAGACAATACAGTTAGCACCCTAAGGGACAGAATTTTTCTGTATGACAGCAGGCTTTCCATGCATGGGGGCCTGCACAATGTAGATTCTTGGTGTCACACGGCTAGCATCGCATCTGAGGTGGTACATGCCAGAGGAATCGTAGGTCAGCTCACATGACAGATACCTTGGATGACTTATGATGGGTGGCATTGGTGTGTTTAGAAAATGACATGTAACGGAAGTTGCAACTTGCAACTCATCTGAGCAGAAACGTGGCACTACAATCAAATGACCAGCACCAAGACGTATCCCATTTCATGGGATCAAGGCCCTGCAGTAATCAATGCACTGATACGGTGCCGTAGATGGGTATCATCGAGAGTCCTCATTGGAAAGCAGGACTCGTGCTTCAGACAAAGCTTTCCTACTGTCCTCCCTCCCCTTCCTCCTCCCATCCTTTGCCTGAACTTATCTGCTGCCTCTGGTTGCTACAAGAGATTCGGAACCTGTGGAAACACTGAAAACTTTTTGAAACACTGAATCATTGTTTAGGCAAGTCAGCAACTCGTAGAGGGGCGGCAAATGGTTTAAGTGTTCGAGAAGCGGGAGCGTTTCAGGATTAGATTACGGTATACCATTGGCTCATACCGATACACATCACGGAGGGGACATTGCATAAGGGCTTGTGCACAGGCGCGCCAATCGCCGAATATGGTAAGATGGATGTGATTTGTGTAGTTCGACGGAGACAGCAAAACGTGGATAGGGTAGGAAAAATGCATGTATGGCTCTTGCTGTGTTTGATGTAGACTCACGCTCGAATGCCAACATCCTCCGAATCTAGTAATGTAAAACATCTCCCAACAATCACGTGAAATAGGTCTTGAATTAGCCCTCATATCGAGTATCACGGTGAATCAATCGCCCAGATGGCAGAAATCAAATTTCATAAAACCGCAAAGTCGTTTTTATCATATTGGTAGGTTACTTGATAGACAAGCTTTGTTATAAACAGAAGTCCTTCAAATATCAGTTTTGCTGACTGTTCTGTAAAGTAGTCAATAATATGGTTGATGGGAAACCGAAATTTACCACGAGAGCTCATCTTCGTTAGAAGGTCACATCAAATTACTCTAAACCAATGCATCGTACCTCGAGATTTTCCAAAGCGGATGACCATTCGTTGTTTTGGGAAGATTTCGACCTCCTTGGAGATTTCGCAAACCAATCCAAATTGCTTGGCGGAGATGCCAGAATCTCCTCGAAAGGATTTTGAACCAATCGTAGCGTCACGACGATTGCGTTTCCCACCAAATGACGACTTTTCGCGGTTGCGCTTCTCCTCGCCCCGCCTCCTTCGTTCCCCTTCCCATCGCAATTCAAAAGAAACACTCCGCAGGTATAGTGGACAAGCTTCAGCAACTCCAATCAACACACATTCTCATACATTTCAAGCAGATAGAAATGGCTGCCCTCGCCAACGCTGCTGTTGCTCCCTCCACCTACGTCGGCCAGAGCGCTGAGCTCGCCGCCAAGGTGAACAATGTCGAGGCCCGCGTCTCCATGAGGAAGACGGCCAAGGCCGCCCCCTCCAGCTCCTTCTACGGCCCCGACCGCCCTCTGTTCCTGGGCCCGTACTCCTCCCCCCCCTCGTACCTGACCGGCGAGTATGCTGGTGACTACGGCTGGGACACCGCGGGTCTGTCCGCCGACCCCGAGACCTTCGCCAAGAACCGCGAGCTGGAGGTGATCCACGCCCGCTGGGCTCTTCTCGGCGCCCTGGGCTGCCTGACCCCCGAGCTGCTGGCCAACAACGGCGTCGAGTTCGGCGAGGCCGTGTGGTTCAAGGCCGGTGCCCAGATCTTCTCCGAGGGCGGCCTTGACTACCTCGGCAACCCCGGCCTGATCCACGCCCAGTCCATCCTGGCCATCTGGGCCACCCAGGTCATCCTGATGGGCGCCGTTGAGAGCTACCGCGTGGGTGGCCTCGAGGGCTTCCAAGAGGTTGAGGACCCCCTGTACCCCGGCGGTGCCTTCGACCCCCTGGGTCTGGCTGACGACCCCGACGCTCTGGCCGAGCTGAAGGTGAAGGAGCTGAAGAACGGCCGCCTCGCCATGGTGTCGATGTTCGGATTCTTCGTCCAGGCCATCGTGACCGGCAAGGGTCCCCTTGAGAACCTGTCCGACCACCTGGCTGACCCCACCGTGAACAACGCCTGGGCCTATGCCACCAACTTCACCCCCGGCCAGTAAATGCTTTGTACATTGCTACATAATATAGATTAGGATTTTTCAAATATAATTTTCACGTTCCATAACTTCAGAAATCACACGAAACAAGTCTCGATGCATTTAAAGCTGCTTCCAGTCTGCCAGAAGACGGTATCTAAACTATGACAAGGTCGCAAACTATTATTGACGAGAGGAAGCCTCGTCTGTCGGTGCAAGCTAATGATTCCGTGGCGGAAACCGATTACGTCCCAAAATCCACTGTGTTCAGCGTCCTGGTTCGAAGATACCATGACCACCAACCCTAAGCTGATGAGATGGGTACGTTTTAGTGTATATGAGATTGCACCAGTTCACGTGATTCATTTGAGCCGCAGGCTTCAGGGGGGCTCCCTACGTACTGATTATTCAGCGAAAGCCGTCAAGTACTGTCTTCTGCATTTCCAAACGAGTTATCGCGTTGAACCGCTTACTCGCCTGCTTCTACATGTAGAACCGAAATTGTTGGGGCGAGTCATAAGCGTTCACTTTATTGCAGTGAAGTGAGATGCTTTTCACGACAGCGGCTAGTTTGAGTTCCTTCGAGTTTGGATAGGCCTTAGGGCGTATTCCTACGGCCTCCTATCAGGCCATTTCCTGTCAAGATTGTACATTTTGGGTTATAAATGGCAAGAGGTTTCGGGTTTATGGGATTTTCCAGTGTGAGCTTGATATTAGGTCAGATTGATAGGAGGATAGGATACTTCCTGAGTTCAAAATCAAACTCCATTTGACACCCTTGGTTGTTCTTTCATTAATGAAACGGGTGATTTCTGTACCCTTCACCGCATTTAACCACTACGTACCAGCATGAAGTGGTACATGTTGTAAAAAACATAACAATTGTGCTGTTCAGTTCATCTCAGGTTTTTATGAAGTTACGCTAGTATACTCATTTTCATGCTAGTACACTCCGTAAATGGTGTTGTATCGGGGATTTCCATGTCATCAAGGTTCCACGCTCGCTTTCTGGTTATGCTGACCAGTGTTCCAGCCGATGTCCGCCAACCACCCTGAGCCGCATGCCACTTTCCGCAAGTCCTGGATCTGTTGTGTCGTCTTTTGTTTCGAATGGGAACTTGTGTGCCAGGTCATCCTTAGCCACTCGCATATCCACTTCTTTCCATTTGTTGCGTGGACAGATGTGTGGCTGGATCAGGCGAGTTCGAACCGCAAAAGTCGTTCTCCACAAGGTGACAACCCAAAGTGGCAGCAATGTTCGGTTGGTGTGATGATCCTTCTCCGCCATGTCATCCAGTCCCTTGAGCTTTGCCACGTCAATTCCACCTGTCGTGCACACGAGGGTTTCTCCCTGCCCTGTGACCAGCAAAGTGAAACGCGGTCACCAATCGCACAACACAGAAAAAGATCTTAATTCCCGCGACTGCTCCGCACACGTTTCCTGCCGTTCCCCCATGTCCTCCTGTCCCCGCTCCAGTAGTTGTTCCAACAATTTCACCCATTTTCGCACCCTTTTTTAACTTCTTTAACCTTTTGTAACGTTTTGAAAATCTCTGATTCTCGTCCCTCATCCGCCCCGCACACCCTTCCCCCGGTTCCCATTGTATCTCCCCAAATCACGCATCCCCAGCCAAACCCAACTCCAACGGCTTGCTGGCTTGCAAGAGCCATGGCTGACAGCAACAAGCACTGCTGTGCTGAATGGTGATCGTTGAAAGGAAAACCTGTTCAAGCACGTACAGCACGGCACAGAACAAGTCTCTTTCCGTCCCATCAGCAGGCAGGCAGGCATCTACCTGCTCGTGTGACGGAACGTAGCACGAACAGGCCGCCTTGTTTAGTTGTTACAGCCTGCATATCTCGAAGCTAACAAGGTCGTTTAAGTGCCTTCCGACTACTCCCGTCGGGAGGTATGGCCGTTTCTGCTGCTTCCGTTCGAGCGGCTTTTTTGGTCGATAGGTCGCCACCAGAAAGGCCAGGTGCGCACCCCTGCAACCTAATAAGTCTCTCCGCTCACCGTATTTCTGAGACGGAAATGATTTAATAGATAGCTCAAATTTAGTATTGAGTTTCCGAACATTCGTCATCTCTTACAAGTGTCAAGTATTTCTCACCCGTTTCAATGCACTGTGCCTTCCCGAGTGCGTTCATCAGCTGTACTCAATACTTTCAGTCTAAACGATATTTCATGTCTTTCCGTTTCCCTCTCAACATGCAGGAAGCAGCCCAGCAATCGGCTCGTCCACGTCCGTCTTCTTCGTGCGACGGCCTCTCGGCGACGTCGCCGTTCCTGTCGTCAAGCCAGCCGTCGCACCCTTCGCAGACGTCGTGTGCTCGTCGTCGTCGTCGTCATCGTCCCCTATTCCTCACTCCGCGTCCAGTCCTTCTCGCGTCTTCCTTCGCCCTTCGTCGGCTATTTCCCTTCACAAGTGAGTCACGTATCGATCGTTCAAGTTCAGAACATCATGCTTCAATATCGCGAAAAACAATCCGAACCATTATATTCATAATATGCGTATACGATCTCTTCTCGTCCTTCCTATCCTGCCTTGCTCTCCCCTTATCCAGTCGCACCGATATTTCCCCTCCTCGTCGCGTCGATCCGCATCTCTCGACGCCCTCTGCCGCCTCCGGCTGCGTCGGCGAGCTCACGGATTCTCGCATGTCGCACAACGGCGTCGCACAGCGCAATGCAGTCGCACAGCGATTCGCCTCCACGTCTGACGCGCGAACGGAGTCGCTCGCAGCCGAGGCGCTGTACCTCGCTCAGACGGCCGCGCTCGTCGCGAAAGAAGCCGCGCAGCTCGCGACTATAGAGAGGGCCATGCTGCGCCAGGTGACAACATCGAAAGATTCCTCTAAGACGACGGTCGAGAGCAGCTGGCGTGATTGTATCGAGGTGGGGGAGGAGCTAGGACAGGAGGAGCTACGAAGCGTGTGGATGGCTGCAGGCGCTCCGGTTCCTCTCCTGAATCCGCTGGAAACTTCCAGGAACACGCAGTTGGATAGCGCTACCAGGAGCTTCCTACCGGCTCGCAGCGCTTTAATAGGCGACTTGACAAGCGTTGACTTGCTACAGCAGGCGCGTGGGTTCTGGTGGGATGAGGAGGTAGGGGAGGCGAGTCCACGTGGCAGCACCAGATTGGCCCGTTCAGCGTCTGTAGCTCCTGAGAGGACGAGCAACGCAATGCTGACCGACGATTGGTCGTTGGCGTCGCCGGAAACGTCGCCGAGACAGGGCGGCGACAGCACACTGTCCGCTCTTAGCGAAGGTGACTTAAGCGATAGGGAAGCAAGCGGGGACAGCGGCGATGGTGATAGTACCGAGGCAACCGGTCAATCAAAGCCGCGTAGTGTGCGCACGTTGATTAAGTCCAGGCGGAAAGGAATGCGCATGGAGCAGAGGGAGAAGGCGAGATTAAAGCGGTATGCCAACCGGTCTTCATCTCCCAACTCGTCACTAGACTCTCTCCTACTACTCACTCCCTCTCGCACCTCCGCGAAACCCGCGAAACGATCAGCGAAAGCCCCGACGAAAGAGTTACCCGAAGCCAGCGAAGAGAAGGAGCTGACGTTCGAGGAGTTTCGCCGAGTGTCGAACGATCCGATCTTCGCCATGTTCGAATCCGCTGGTGGTAACTCGCGACTCCTCACAGCCGCGGAAGAAATAGAATACTCCAAGGGTGTCCAGGAGCTGCTGCGGCTCGAGCGAGCGCGAGACGCGGCGGAGAAGGCGCTGGGACGCGCGCCGACGATGGCGGAGTGGGCTGAGGCGGCGGGGGTGTCGGTGGCGGAGGTGCGGCGGCGGGAGGCGCGCGGGCGCGAGTGCAAGAAGGCGATGATGGCGAGCAACATGCGGCTGGTGATCAGCGTCGCGAAGAAATACTGCCGCGGGGGCGTCGGTTTGCAAGAGCTCATCACGGTGAGTCGCGGGAAAACGCTTTGCTAGTTTCAGGAATTCAGTCAGGGCGGCGCCAGAGAGAACCGGTAACGCCAGCCCAAGAGATAACTGATAGCCGTGTGGGAAGCAGGGCAGCAAGTGAACAGGCAGTTTGAGGGCGACGGGAAGGCCGATAAAGGAAAACGCGAGAGTGGAAGGTGATACGCGAGTTGATGAGAGCACATTGCTGTATCACCCTCCACATCTTTCGCATGAGGGTGATACGAGTGAATGATGAGGCGGGCGACGCTCCTTGACGGGAGCACAGTCACGGACATGCAGACACGTCCACTCCCTGACACGGCCTCTCCTGTGTGCACGCCTCTTATCTCTGCATGTCTCTGCCTCTGCCTGCCCCTGTGCCTCTGCTTCCCCCTGTGCCTGTATGGCTGTGCGCGACAGGAGGGGTGCATGGGGTTGATGAAGGGCATAGAGCGCTTCGACCACAAGCGGGGCTTTAAGTTCTCCACGTACGCGCACTGGTGGATCCGCCAGGCCATCACGCGCTCTGTCGCCGAGCAGACCCGCACCGTGCGCCTCCCGGTGAGTGTTTAGCGTTTACGTGCTTGTAACGAGTGTGATTGTAGCGAGTTGTCGCCATGCTATGCCATCAACCTGTACCCCCATCACATGATCCCACACTGAGCGCGAGCACACCATGCCCCATTCCCTACCCACCATCCCTCTCACCGTCCTCACTCCATGTGTCACTTCCCCTCACCACCTTGCACCATGACATGGAAACCCCACATCACATGCTCCCCACATGCCACTTTCTGCTGATTCAGGCTCCATCGCACATGCCATGTCACATTGTCCCCTCTCTTTCTACTTCCCTCCAGCCACACAAATCAAAGCTGGTGTTGCGCAATGGCATAATGTGGGTTCTTTGTTGACTTCGAGATACCCTCCGCCCTCCTCTTTCTCGTCCCCTCAGGCGCATATTCTACAAGCTGCCACCGCGCATTGCCATTTCAAATGTATGTCTCACTTTCGCCCACCCTTCTCCCGCCCCTCTCACCTCCCAGGCGCACATCTTAGAGCTGCTATCGCGCATCGCCAAAGCAAGGGACCTGCTGTGGGAGCAGCTGGGGCGGGTGCCGTCAGACAGCGAGCTGGCCAGCCTCGTGGGGCTCACCCCCTCCAAGCTGAGGGCGGCCGTGCGCAACGTGCGTGCGCCCTGCTCCATGGACCGACCCATTTCTTCTGACGGGGAGGAAACTCTTGGGGTGAGTTGTTCATGCCACTCATCCCTCTGCTGCCTACCCTTCTCGTTTTTGAATCAAGCCTATGTCTTTGGTGTCTCGCAGCCCACAGATAGCATTCCCTCCTCTCTGAATTATCCCTTTTCACAAATTTCTCAACCAACATTGCAGTGCCCAGAGGAGCACATGATGCGGCAGCCGCACCGCTCTCCCCATCACCAATCCCTCACACAACCGCCCTTTCACCCCTCCTTGTCCCCTCGACCACCCGTGCAGGCGTTTGTAGAGGACTCGACACTGGAGTGCCCAGAGGAGCGCATGATGCAGCAGCTGCTGAAACATCCCCCAATCTCTGGCTTCCATCCCTTTCAATCATTCCTCAACCACCCCTGTCTTCCTTACCCATTCCCCCGAACACACGATCAGGCATTTGTGGAGGACTCGACATTGGAGTGCCCAGAGGAGCGCATGATGCAGCAGCTGCTGAAGCGCGACCTGCAGCAGGTACTGGGCACACTCACGCCCCGGGAGAGGGAGGTGATGTGGCACCGCTACGGGCTGGATGACGGGCGAGCCAAGACCCTGGAGGAGCTGGGGGTGATGTTCCGGGTGACCCGAGAGAGGATTCGGCAGATTGAGTCCAAGGCACTGTTGAAGCTGAGGCAGCCGGAGAGGGGCGGGGGGCTGAAGGGTTATGTGGATGGTTTGGCTGTGTGAGTGTTGCTGGGTTTGGGGTGGCGTGGAAGTCAGTGGAACTAGACTCAACGTCAATTTGTATGTGTGAGCTAGGCTCCTAAACTATTTGCATTTGTGAGCTAGGCTTACCGTATGTTGGGATGCGAATGCAAAACATGCAGATTATGCAAACCAATGCAGATCATTTTCCATACCTCTCTCTTGCATACCGTTAGGGAGTCGGAGCACAGACCTTTGACGGGATTTGTTCAAGGCGGTGAGTTGAAACGAGAACAAGTGATTCAAAGGACATTTGTGCCCCACAGAATATACCTTCGGTGATCCAGATTGCGAGTTTGTGGCTAGAGAATTGTCGGGTAGATTTCCGAGAGAATCGTCCGCCACGGGCAGATTTGAACGTGTGGGGCGTGAAAACGGTGACCTACGGGGGGATTGGGAACCTCACCGCCACACTAAAGATGTTTTAGGGTGTAGACGGATTTGGTTGTACTGCTGTGCCTGACAAATAACACCGACGCTACGTTAATGCTGTTTTCGGAAGCCCATTAAAATAGGGCAACTTTTACGTTTTGTACCATTAGAACTTGGGCAGTCACCAAGTATCATCGATCCGATATGGAGTTGGTTTCGCGCAGCTGGGCCTAGTTGGGCCTGTGTGTGGAGTATGGGTTTTGCATACAAGCAGCCAACTGGTGGCAGGCGCCCACCCCCCACATGGTTTTGCCTGGCTGGTTGTTGGTCAGGAGCACCGACGCGTTACGTCACGACAGCTCGCAGGGCCACTGGTTGAACCTGACTTTCGTACGGTACGGATTCTACTTCCTCCCTCACAGTGTAGTACCCTCGTTCACACCGGCGTGTTCTGCCAACCCCCAGACCGGCGTGTATGTGCTACCTGGGAGTGTATATAAATGGGCAGGCGGGTTACGTACGACTGACAGCCGGGGGTTTCCCCCCTACCACACCTTTACCTGCCTCGTTCACACAACGTCTGTCTTCCACGTGTCACCCTTTCACTTCCACCTCACTTCGTTCGAACACTTCTCACACCAATCCCCACCCAACTCATCGCCTCCCCCGTACATACAACGCTCCAGTTTCAACCACCAGCTCTCCTCTGGCATTCCATGCTTACCCTCGTGTATTCAGCATCCCGCCAGTTGCGGCTTTTGGCGAGATGTCGATTTAAAATCACTCTCTGTACTAGGCTAGGACCAGCAAGCAACAGGTCCTAGGATTGCGCTCTCTGCGGTTCTTGGGTCTGACTCTCTCCATTCTTGGCTGCTTAGAAAAATGGGAAATCACAAGTGGCCTGGCATTCTGTCCTTCGGTCCTTCACTCCTTCAGTTTCATTTGACAGCCTAACTCACACAACACGTGAAGTATTTTCTTCCACACTACCTGACAGACACTACGTGAAGTCTTTACTACAAGTAACATCTCGCATTCTACTGCTCGGTGCCTTTCGAAAGAAAATCAATCCTTTTCATTCTATTGACGAAAGTCCAGTGTTGAAGCTTCAACCATGCATTCCGGCAACAGCCCGTTGATGAGCAGCCCCCCCTGCGATACGGGGCTCAAGGGGAAGGAGGATTCGTCGCCGTGGTTGCCTGACGACATCGATATCGACGCCATCATGTCATACGACGACACGGACGACGCTTGCGACCCAAAGCCGTCGCCAGGCAGCAATGACGTGCGTGCGAGCTGCTTGAGTAGCGGCCGTTGCGACCAGATTCCCGCAAAAGCTGCTGACTCAACCGCCAAGGATGAGATCGCCAACCGTCGCACAGGCGAGAAGATTGCGCCTTCCGTTAAGACGATTTTGCCTGTTCCCTGCGACGTTTTCGCAGAAGAAAGCTGCTGCAGCAGCGGCAGCGTCAGCGGCGGGGGCAGCGACAGCGGAGAGTGCAGCTTTCGCAGCCTCGGAGTTTGGTGCGCAGACGGCGACAATAATGCGAAGCTGCGACGCGAATTCTCACGAGAGCAAGCGACAGCTTGTAGCGATGCCGACAGTGCTTGCAGCGGGACAATCTCAAAAGAGCGTGATGTTCTGGGCGTCAGCAGCACTTGCGACAGTCGCAGGCGAGAAGAATCGCCCAGGAGTCGCACAGGGAAGCATCTTTCGCCAGTGTCAAAACCCCTGAAACGCTCGAAAGCAACGGGGGGGAGATGGTACACATCTTTGGATAACTGCCACCCGTTACAAGAACTCCCTGCGGCGCTGGAAGTTCTAGCGGAGTACGATCTGCTGAGTCAGCTCATCATGATCACCGCCTCGCGAAATGCACGAAGTTCGCACACTGGGTCAGATGACGTGACAGGGGCTCCCTTCAGTGATGTTGCTGCTGCAGCTAACGCTGCATTGAATCTTAGGTAGCGTGGG